>JAKSZP010014614.1:0-159454 GCA_022478985.1 Massospora cicadina | reverse complement strand
CTTTTAAACCCAAACCACTCTTATAAATTAGACTAGTAATTGTATGATAATAGACATATGCAGTACCAGTTTATTCAGATTGGTGTCACATTGTTTATTATTAGTCAAGTATATATATACCATCATTTTGTAGTTGAGTCTAACTGAAACAAAAATTTATATATTTTTTTAGTACTAGATGGTCCCAACCCAAGGGGGGGATTCATCGATGTCCAAAAATTTATATATTAAGGTTTATTATTAGATAACATATTAATCTTGAGTGAATAGATTAATTAGAAGAATCTAAACTATGGCTACCAGCCAAGGAACTCTTAGACAATTTAATGAGGTCCATATTTAAAGTACATAAATGGTATTGAAAAGTAGGCTTTTAGAACAATTTTAAATTGGCCAAGCAGTTTTGGAATGGTTGCAATAAATGGTAGTAGATTAAGGTATGTTATGACTGTTAAATGCGGCACCTAATAGTGGCTTCGTTTGGAAATTTTGGAGTTGAATTGGCAGTACGTGATATAAATAAGCCGTTTCGATCTTAAACTCGCTTGATTCTTCATATCTGTAGTGTTAACCCGTTTCTGTGATTTAGCATTAATGGGCAGATGTGAATTCTTTTCTGGTCCAAATAAAATAAGGATTTCATGCGTTACTTATGATCTATAACCCCATGGTGAAAGTACATAGTAAATAAAGCAATAACATTTATTCCTTGAACTAAAAAGCTGTAAAAGGCGGCAAAGCAAACTCGACGTTAAGGGTTGTAGTTAATGAATATACAATTGGACTGAGGGTTTGAGTACAGGGTAGACTTCTCATCAAAGTCGTCTGGCAGCGTTTCAGGATTCAACAGAGATAGGATATCTATCCTTTTATAAGTGGGTTCAAGGGCGCAACGTTTACAATGGCACAGTTTTGCACCCAACTGATGAGAGGTGGGGGGTTTGCGGACGCTAAAGTTGTGCTTTACGCGAATGTGCTTCTTTAAAGTGGAGAGAGGGGCGTCAAGGGCATAAGGGTAGTTGCAAACGATGCACGATAATCGTCCCTCTTTGATGGGATAGTACTTGTAGACTTTAGAAGGCATACCGAGGGTAGTGGAAAGGTTACATTTTATACTCTAGCTCTTAGGTATACCTTACTAGGCAAGTCATTGCACTAAAATGGAAAGCGATGGAAAAATTAACAGGAGGGTCTCCCTGCCTAGCTACAAATTTGTAACCATCAGTAATTAAATATGCCGAGGTTTCGGGGGAGTGGGCAAAAACTTAGTAACCTTACATTTCCTACCTCCGAATCTCATCGATCGACCCTACTCAAACTTCTACCGCCGATACATTCCTAACTGGTTTACAAATTTTAACTGGTCCTCTATGATTGTAAAACCAGTCCAAATAAAATAGGATTGCGTTATTGTCCCTTTTTCTCGGCCTTAATTTGTTGCAAGCACCTTTCGTCAAATTAAATCCTTCATACTACCCTATTCGCACCTTTTCTGCTTCTTTAGCACTTTGACGAGGTTGGGAATCTGTTGAGTTCAGCAATCGAAAATCTTCTATCGATGTTGAATCTTTTTATATCGAAATTAATTTATCATCTCACTCCATCTTTCCTTATAATAATCCCACCCAAAGTCTAGGCATCTAATGTTATACAGTTGTGCAATTGGATCCAATTGGAGGTTTATTTATTAATTTAGAACAAGATATCGTTGATCCCAACTCACTTCTAAAATCTTACTCTCTAACAGTTCGCCAAACCTAATCTACTGATCAAAAAAATTAGCACCGTTCGCTTGCTTGGTTCATTTTTAGAGTGATGGTATACAAAATATAAGATTTGCATAATCGCCCCTCTAATCTCTATTCTTTTAGCCTCCGAAAGACTAAATAAAGCATGATACCATGACGAGAAACTTTAAGTTAGTTTAATATTCACGCTCACTGATATTGTACAAAGCTCTTAAAACTAGCTATCCTCACATCTGTCAGGTTTATGAAAATTGTAGTGTAAGGATGGCATCATACCATCCTCAAATACCCAAATGGGAGTCTCCATGACATCTGTGGCAATGGATATCATATCCAGCTAAACTTAAAATGAATTTCTCCGAGTTATTCTTTTCAACCATGTTAATATTCATATCATCCTCAAATACCCAAATGGGAGTCTTCATGACATCTGCAGCAATGGGTATCGAACAATCTCCTCAATTTAAGAAAAAGAATGATGGAGGTATGAGTGCCCCCAAATCTGCTACCATGATTGGCCCATCACCTGCCCAATCATCAAATAATATTGTGGTTATTAATGATATGAGTACCTATGGCAAAAAGACCTTGGCAGATCCTTGGTGGAATCCTAACTATCAGAAAAATATAGTTTATCACAAAAATCAGCTTAAAAAGGTAATGACTAATAATAGGATTACTCTGACTTCTCAGCTGAATTTGGGGTGTTCATTACCATATGAGTTTAATCACCTCTGAGGTGAAAAGATATTACTCAATGATGATAGGGTACAAATTAACCAACCATTACCACATGAGTCTGACCACCACTGGGTGAGAAGATTTTACTTGATGAAGATAGGGTACAAATTAACCAATCATTACCACATGATTCTGACTACCACCAAGGTGAGAAGATTTTACTCGCTGGTGATTAGATACAATTCATCAAATTATTACCACACAGGTTGTTTTTGCCTTTAAAATATTTATCTTCAATCTGATAGGCTGAAAGCCTATATTTCCTAATTTGGATGACTCAGCTTAATATATTTTTGCCTCAAATACCTATGGTCTCAAAATTCAAACTAGTTCAAATAGGTTTACTAGTATTGAGAAAGGACCTTCTTTTAGTTTTGCCCTACTTAAATAATAAAAAACCTAAAAAACTTTAACAAAGTGCTGTTTATTACTTTTATTAGAAAAAGTAAAATTCTTACTTTAGTAACATATTTGTGGCATCTGACAGTGGATCTCACAAACTGGTGCTCACTACAGGGGTTTCCCTGAATACTTAAAAAGTATTAAAGTAATGGAGGCTATAAATGTGAACAGCTCTTCTGAATCATGATTAGTTGCTCTTGAGAAGCAACTAGCCAGCTCTTTCTCCCATCACAAGAAGCTAGAGCAATAGCCATTCAAATTACCTATAAAAGACAGATATACCCCAGGTGAAGGGAGCATTGCTTCCTTTTTGTACATTTATGAAGCTGTGATGGATGGTGCCTGTCATGGAAATGGCATAAGAAGTTTAGACTGGCCTGCCAGTTGGGATGCATGAGTACCCAAAAGTAAGCCAGAATGCCAGGGGCATTGCCAACTGTGCGACTTTATATGAAGCTGGGAAATGTGATACAACAAAGTGATGGCATAACAACAGGGTAAGGAGTATCCCAATGGCAAACCACACTGAACCCATCCCCAGCTCAGCGGTTCCCACTGCATGTGGTGGGATTACTGGGATAGTCTCAACGAGATTCTTGGCTTGGAGTGGCCAACTCATCGGGGCAATATGGAGATTGATTCTCTCTTTCCATTGTTGTATATAGGGCCATAAGATTCCCATGTATTGATATCAGAAATTGACAAGAGAAGGGTTGTAGGACCAAAAGTATCAGACTCGCTGGGCCCAATTGGCAATAGAGGGAGCCATGGTGACCAAAAGGATTGGTAACACCCACCTGGAGTGTGAGGCGATGGATTACCAGGAAAATGCCATCTGGGATGCTGTCAAGATGGAAAATAAACAAATAGAAAATTCCTTTTGATAAAATTTTATTGGGAAAGGAAAGTAAGAAAATCGACCAACAATTTTCTCAGTGCCATGCAACTAATTAAATAGTGGTCAGTTGGGTAATGACAGGATGGGGTTGGGACCCAACAAATTTGGCCTGACCAGCGCATTGTTCAGGAATGGAGGGGCTTATTCTTTGGGAACTGATATCACAAAATTCAGCGGCAGGCTGAGTCTCTGTCAGTTTGACCTCAAATGTCCAAACCAGGGCTCAATTATGTTTCTGACAATTAGCATGATGGCGTTTGGCCCAACAGGTGATGGGAATCCCCCAAGGCCATCCCATATAGGGATGGGTCCATTTAGTTGGGAACAGGTTTGGGACAGCCAACCCGCCCGCACTTGGTCATTTAACTGTTTGTTTGGTCAAGAGCAGCATATTGGGTGCAGCGCCCAAATTACTATCTGAGGGCTTCAAGCTTATGTCAATAGCACCCAATATTTGTTCAACTGGTCTGTAGATTGAATTGGAACCGTGGGGCGATCCAGCTGATATCTCATCCTTCATGCTTTTACAGCCATTCAAATTTTGCGCATCAGCCAGATTGCCAGCCAAATTAAATCTGACTGATTTCAAATTAATAAACTTGGCACAGATTTCTCTGATTCCCTGCAACAGTTCTGCCGAGGTAAGTGTGGGTATTGGGGGTGGGATCCAAAGCAGACGAGCTCTTACCCATCGCTCATCTACTATGTGAGTGAGGTCGCCCTGAGTAATGAGGGGTACCACCATCCTCTTCGGTGTCTTCTTATTTGGGAATGGGAAGATGGCCCAATTGAGAGCCACAGGACGTTCCCCGAGACTTACATTACCCTTTCCTCTTTCCAAAGGAATGGCACCCCCACTGGGAAATTGCGCCAGAGCCACATTCTTCTGTGCTTTAGGTATCTTGATAGCCATAATTGTCGCAATTTTCTGAGGGGGACGGGGAGCCTCAGGGTGGGATGTGTGGAAGGCTTTGACCAGGGCCATGCAATTTGCACAATTGCACGCCTTGACCCAACTATTTTTGTAAGCCAGGTATCCTTTCCAGGCCATGAGATATTGAACTGAATGCCGCGATTTGCGAGATGCTAAGATAACCTCTACCTCAGCCTCTTCCTTGCTATTGACAATGATTGGTTCTGGGTCCATGGGAATTACACCCTTGAAGGGTGACAATTGGTAAACATGGAAGACTGGGTGCTGCTTCCAATGTGCGGGAAGCTTCAGGCGGAATGCCCTGTTACCCAATACTTGCTCCACTAAGTGAGGGCCTGAACGCTTACTGGTGAACTTGCGGGAAGGGGTTTGAATTTGCAAATGATGGGTATCAAGCATTACATAAGAACCCACCATAAAACCGTGACCTGGAAGGCGCTTATGGTCCACAAATCGCTTATAGTCATCAATAGCTTTGGTGAGGTGTTCCCATACCAAGGCTTGAGTTGAACGAATATGGGTAGCGTGATCTGCGGCAGCTTGAACTTCAGGTCACAAGCATGCCCCGACTGAAAACGATGGGTTATAGCCCAACGTTGCTTCATATGGTGAAAACCCCATGGATGCATGGATCCCATTATTGTATGCAAATTGAGCGAGAGGCAAGTCACCAGACCAGGTATCCTGCACTGCTGTGGCATAGCAACGCAGGTACTGTTTGAGGACTTGATTAACCTACTCAGTCTGACCGTCAGACTGGGGGTGATACGCCATGGATTGACAGGGGGTTATCTTCAGGATCAATAAAAGTTCCTTCCAAAAGTGTGCAGTAAACTGAGTACCCCAGTCACTAATGATTTACTGGGGAAGACCAAACATTGAAAACACATGTCATATAAAAAGATGGGCAGTTTCTTCTGAAGTAATCGCAGAAGTGTAAAGGGATAAAAAGGGAAAATTTTGTAAAGCGATCTACCACCACCATTATTGCTGAGAACCCATTAGAACATGGGAGATCGATAATAAAATCTACGGATACTGAGGTCCACGGACCTTCCACCTGCTGTAAAGTGTGTAGGAGGCCATTCTTACCAGAGCGATCTGACTTGGCCCTAGCGCAGGTAACACAATTGGCGATCGCAGCTGGAACCTCTTTGGTCAGTCCTGCCCAATTGAAGGTACGCTTGATCATATTGATGCATTTCTTGTTACCGGGGTGTCCAACTGTGGGAGGATCATGGTGTGCACAGAATACTTTCGGGCGAAGGGGGGGGACCCACACATGAGAACGGAAGTAAATGAGACCCTCTTCTAAGGAATATAGGGAGTGTTTGGGACTTGAGTTTGTCAACTGCTTGACCAACTCCACGCCCTCAGGGCAAGCCGTTTGAGCTGCCAACACTTGGGCCAATAATGGTTCATCAAGAGACAGCGCAATGGAGGAAACAATGGAGGGAATGATTGACAGGATCTGAGTGGCAGGGATCATGGTAATGAGATCCACTTCCTCAGATTCCAAGGGACAGTGAGCAGGGCTATGACTTAGGAAGTCAGGGAAGACATTGAGCGCCCCTTTGACAAATTCATATTTGAAGTTGAAACTGCACAGGTCCTGATAGGTTCAGGCCTGCCGGTGCGCCAATTTTTGAGGTTTGTGGAAATACAAGAGAGCCTGGTGATCCATGCGAACCATTAGTTCATGATGGGCACCCTGTAACAGGTATCGCCAATGAATTAAAGCCCATGCAACAGCTGCCAGTTCCTTGTCATAAATGGCCCAAGACTGCTCCATAGTAGTGAATTTTTGAGAAAAATAAGTTTACAGATGTTCAAGACCGTTGTGGTCCTGAAGCAGCACCGCGCCCACCGCTACTGACAAAGCATCACATGCAATGATATACAGTTTGGTGGGATCAGCGTGTTTCAAAATGGGAGGAGACATGAACACCTCTTTGATTGATTTGAAAGCCTGCTGGCATTCGGGGGTCCAACAAAATGGTACATTTTTCCCAGTGAGGGGATGGAGTGGGGCGGCCAACTGAGAAAGTGCGGGGGAAAATTTTTTTCAAAAAAATGATAGTTCCCAAGAAACTCCAAAGTTGCTTCTGTGTAATCAGAATTGGCCATTCTCAGATTGCATCTAATTTGTTGGGAGGGATAGCGACACCTTCTTTGAGAACTAGGTTTCTGAAAAATGTAACTTCTTCCTAATAAAACTTGCACTTGGAAGCTTTGAGGAACAACCCTGCTATATGCAGGGTGGACACCACCGCTTCCGAGTTGATAGCATGTTATTTGGGGGTTGGGGAATAAACAAGGATATCATTGATGTATGCAATAGCACATGAGAACTGGAGATCCCCTAACATGTTGTCAATCATTTGTTGAAATGTAGCAGGAGCATTTTTAACCCAAAGGGCATTACACGAAATTGAAAAATGCCTCACCTCATCTGGATTGCGGCCAGCCATTCCTGGCCTTCCATCACCCAAATTTGATTGAAAGCGTTCACCAGATCCAATTTTGAAAAAAACACGGGATTTGGCAATCGCCTGACTGATTGTCTGTTCTAAAGGCAATGGGTAGGGATCTGTAACTGATATCCTGTTCGGGTGACCATAATCTATGCAAGGACGGAGTGATCCATCTGATTTTCTAACAAATACAATAGGGGAGGCGATGGGAGAGGTTTCTTTGAACAGCCAGCCTTTTTTCAACAAATCGTCCAACCACGTATTGAGTGCGACCTCTTCCTCCGCTGTATGAGGATACAACGGGCAGTTGATGTTCACCAATTCCACGGCTGTTCAAAATCCACATTCATACCTGGAATGTTTTGGCAGACAGTATGCTTTTTCCATATCGAATATTCCCCGGTATTGCATTAAGCATTCAGGAAAATTGGCTGAAATGCCTGTGGAAGTAACTAAGGTAGTGATAGAGCTGGTTCCTTGTATTTTTTGAGGGTGTTAATCAAAGGGAACTCTCCCTCTGAATCATCATTGATAAATGACAATGTATTAGACTCTAAATGAAGCTTCACATGTTGACGCCACCATCCTACACCCAAGATCACCGGAATACCAGATTTGGCATGGCCAAAAACTGATCGCAGAAGGTATATTGGTGGATTGAGAAGTGTAACGGCCAGCGGATGACATATGAAGACTGGTAAGCAGATGAGGCCACCATTATTGAGGCGCCCACATCCATTTCCAATTTTAATTGTTGTGCTAACTTGACGCTCATGAAGTTCCCCGCTGCTCCAGTATCCACCAGAGCTTCAAAGGATATGTGATTAGCACTGACACTGATTCTCATAGGGACAAGGAAATAAGTGGAATTCTGTTTATTTAGAGATTTGACCGACTCAAGAACTACTGAAGATATAGTGGGTATGTCAAACCCAGGGTCAGGGTTTTTATCTGGGGCGAAAATTGGGAGTACAAGTGTGGGAGAAATCGTTTCTTTCATCTGGGATTGAACAGAGTCATTCATAGTTGACTCTGGAAATGGCAATTTGGATTTGGGGGTTATGGCAGGGTCGGGACCAGCTTCAACAGCTAATCTAGCATCAGGCGCATTGTCTACATCTTTGTTAGGAAATCCTATCATAAAGTTCCCCTTCTGATGCGTAGAAATGTGGCGAGGTAACGCTTTGATAGTTGTTGCGGTGGCACATATCTGATCCACTGATTCCTGGATGGTAGACCAGGCCATGTGGTGAGCGGAAACTGAATTCAAACTCGCTCTAAAGACTGCCTGAAGTATATCGGTAGATAGGTCCAACATGGAAGCCAGCTCACAAAAGGTGGAAATCAGAGAAGCCAAACTAGGGGCTTCAGCCATGTTTTGGAGTAGTCTGATTAAGTGATCTGATTGGGACACATGGAATTTTAGGGCAGCCAATACAGCAGCCAGCAGGTGAATGGGGTCTTCTTTTTGTGAGGAAGAACATAAAAGACTTCTCACCCAACGGCGGGAATCTCCATCCACAGCGTTCAACAACGCGAGACTTTGTTGGGCATGAGATATTGCTGAAGCATTACTGAGTGCGATTGACATCCTCATTTGTACTTCAGCGAGAGCATCAAGAACCTGATTGGTGATCTCTTGGGAGGGGACGCTTGATCCTTTTCCCGGGTCAGAGGAAGTTCGAGAAGATGCAGTCTGCACCTCTTGGGTGGCTTGAAGAAAGTTCCAAAAATAATTTGGATGCTTCTCCTGAAGTCAAAAAATGACCAAACAAACAACAAACAACACACAACTGATTTTATATTCATCTGATAGAGGGTGATCACTGCAGCGCCCAATTCAAAAACCAAGGCAGATGTGGCTGGAAGTAATGGTTGGTCGATTTTGTCATGGAAATGGCAGAAGAAGTTTAGACTGGCCTGCCAGTCGGGATGTGTGAGTACCCAAAAAGCAAGCCAGAATGCCAGGGTCATTGCTGACTGTGCGACTTGATATGGAGCCAGGAAATGTGATATAACAAAGTGATGGCATAACAACAGGGTAAGGAGTATCCCAATGGCAACCACACTGAACCCATCCCCAGCTCAGAGGTTCCCACTGCATGTGGTGGGATAACTGGGATAGTCTTTACGAGATTCTTGGCTTGAGCAGCCAACTCATCGGGGAAATATGGAGATTGATTCTCTCTTTCCAAAGTTGTATATAGGGCCATAAGATTCCCATGTATTGATATCAGAAATTAACAAGAGCGGGGTTCTAGGACCAAAAGTATTGGACTCACTGGGCCCAATTGGCGATAGAGGGAGCCATGGTGACCAAAAGAATTGGTAACGCCCACCTGGAGTGCGGGGCGACAGGCCACCAGGAAAATGCCATCTGGGATGCTTTCAAGATGGAAAATAAACAAATAGAAATTTTCTTTTGATAAAATTTTATTGGGAAAGGAAAGTAAGAAAATCTACCAACAATTTTCTCAGTGCCATGCAACTGATTAAATAGTGGTCAGTTGGGTAATGACAGGATGGGGTTAAGACCCAACAAGTTTGGCCTGACCAGCGCATTGTTCAGGAATGGGGGGCTTATTCTTTGGGAACTGATATTGCAAAATTTGGTGGTGGGCTGAGTCTCTGTTGGTTCAATCTCAAATGTCTGAACCAGGGCTCAATTACATTTTTTAATGATTAGCATGATGGCATTTGTCCCAGCGGGTGATGGGAATCCCCCAAGGCCATCCCTTATACGGATGAGTCCATTTGGTTGGGAATGGGTTCAGGATGGCCAACCCGCCCACGCTTGGTCATTTAACTGTTTATTCGGTCAAGATCAGCGTATTGGGCGCAGCACCCAAATTACTATCTGAGGGCTTCAAACTTACGTCAATAGCTCCCAATACCTGTTCAACTGGTCTGAGGATTGAATCTGAACTGATGTGCAATCCAGCCGATATCTCATCCTTCATGCCTTTACAGTCATTCAAATTTTGCGCATCAGCCAGATTGCCAGCCAAATTAAATCTGACCAATTTCAAATTGATAAACTCAGCACAGATTTCACTGATTCCCGCAACAGTTCTGCTGAGGTAAGTGTGGGTATTGGGGGTGGGAACCAAAGCAGACGAGCTCTTACCCATCGCTCATCTACTATGTGAGTGAGGTCGCCCTGAGTAATGAGGGGTACCACCATCTACTTTGGTGTCTTCTTATTCAGGAATGGGAAGATGGCCTGATAGAGAGCCAAAGGATGTTCCCCAAGACTTACAGTGCCACTGATAAACAGAGAGCTCAGTACATTCTTCCATGTTTAAGACGCAAAGCCCAAGAGCTGATCGTTCCTCACCTGGATCCTCAGCACATCTGGCCAGATGTTAAGAAGGCCCTATTGGCTGAATTCAGATCCAAGAAGAGCTTATACAGGGAAGAACAAACTTTCATGCGCCTTGCCATGTATGGGGGTGAAACCCTCGTTAGTTTTGCTGAGCGTTTCTATCTCACTGCTCAAAGGTTGGCTACGTTTAACCTGCTTACCATGGGTAATGCTATTGCCGCCATATTAACAGGGTTAGCTTCACAACCCTCTCTCGCCAGGCATATAATATTAGTGAAACGCCACTTTACAACTTTCCATGGTATAAAAGAGGCTTTGTTGGATGTCACTCATATTCCTTCAGGTGAGCTTCAGCCTATTGAACCGTTGGAAGTGAGGCCACCTGTGCCTATTCTCCCCGCAAAACCTGCTTCTTTGGTGCGACTTAAAACGGACATTCCTCATTCATGCAAAGCGGAGATCCATACTGTGGTTTCCTCTTCAGCTCAGTCAATAGGTGCGCGCCCTAAGGGTATATCCTCTAGAACTACTGGGGTTGTAAAAATGCCGGTTAAAGTGAAGTTAATTACCTCACCTCTCAAGGATGTCTCCCCCGTTTCAGTTGCAACCTTGCCCAAGGTTGAGAATATCCCTGAGGCCGACTCTGAGGGGGTTACGATGATTTTGGGTACTACTTATTGGGAGCTCCCGCGGAAGTGGAGGTCCCTGATCGCCTAAACGCCAAAGGAGTAGATGAAACTACCATACCAAAGGATACTTACCTCTGCCAAATTTATAGGTTGTATGGAAACTATTGGCACAGCCAGCGATGCTGTTCAGCTCCTATAGAGCTTAATTTGCCCTTTACAGCGAGGGCATACCATGCAGTCTATTCTGAATACTCACCCTGAGACTGCCCGCAAATTAACCTCCACTTTTCATCTCAAGGAGGTCTTAGCACTGTCGACCAACTTTGGAAGCACACTTACCAAGGTTGAAGTAGTTGTTCACAAAGTCCAGGTGATGGCTATCCTGGATATAGGTTCCCCAGTGAATGTAATCTCATCTCAGCTGATGAAAAAGATTAAACTGATGCCTGACCTGGATTATGCCAAGGGGTTTGGAACTGCGGGCCCAAACAATAACTGCGGCCTTGGCGCCTACTCTCTCTTCCCATATGCATTGGGAAACTTATCCTATTGGCCCCCGCTGTGGCTTTAGATAATAACTCCTATGATATGCTCATAGGTACTCAGTTTATAATCGAATATGAAGGCATCATCAACATGAAGCAAGAGTTCCTATCATTAATGAACTATGAAGTTCCATTAATCTTATCCAACCAAGAACCCATACAAGATAAGATTGAAGCGAATGCCAGAATGCCATTACCTCGCATTACTAATACCCCAGGGGATAATTCTAAGGGGGTACAGATGAGGTCAGCTATTACATTGTAGGAGTACCTGCTGAAGAGTAAGTCCCCAATTGCTTGAATGCTGGAGGAGTATATGAAGCCACCATACCTGAAGAGAAATATCTCTGCCAAGTTCTAGGGGAGCCAGTCATTATTGATACTACCAGTGATGCAGATGAGGTGTTGTCTCACCTTATTCGCCCTATCCAGCATGGCTATACCATGCAGTCCATCCAGGAAAATTACCCTGAGACCCTGTGCAAATTAACCTCCAATTTCCATCTTAAGGAGGTCTTAGCGCTATCACCCACTTTTGGGGGGATACTTATGAAGGTCGAAGTGGTTATCCAAAAAGTTTGGGTGATGGCTATCTTAGATACAGGCTCCCCAGTGAACGTAATCTCTTTCAAGTTGATGAAAAAGATCAAACTTGTACCTGACTTGGAGTACAACAAAGACTTTGGAACCGCTGGTCCTAACAACACCCTGGCACTGGGTGCTTACTCATCCCTTCCCATTCATATTGGGAAGCTTATTCTATCAGCCCCTACAGTGGCTTTGGATAATAACAATTATGATATGCTTATAGGTACTCAGTTTATGATTGAATATGACAGCATTATCAATATGAAGCAGGGGTTCCTGTCATTGCTCAATTATGAAGTCCCCATAGTTCTAGTCAATGAAGAATCCATCAAGAAGGAATACTCTTGCAAGGTTGAGTACCTGCTTTCCACCTTACTTATATATTACACCAACCTCACAAAACCAATTACTAAAGAAGGCCAAGCTGCTAATGAACTCTGAGCTCTTCTAACTTCTTACCAAGTGTCAGATAGGGTTGTATATTACCACAATTGTATAACTCCCCATAGTGGCAAACTTGGATCAATCTGGGAGGGGCCATTTATCATCATGTTTATGAAAGGAAATGAATATTCTATAGAGTCATTGGCTATAAGAATTATCATAAAATGGGTACATAGCCACTTTTTATAACCCTACACCCCTCCAAATATTCTTGAGGGGCAATTTCAGACAATCTCCTTCTCAACTTAAGTAAAAGAATATTAGAGGTATGAGTGCCCCCAAATCTGCTACCATGATTAGCCCATCACCGGCCCAATCATCAAATAATATTGTGGTTATTAACAATATGAGTACCCCTGGTGAAAAGACCTTGGCGGATTCTCAGTGAAATCCTAACTATCAGAACAACATATTTTATCATAAAAATCAGCTTAAAAAGGTAATAACTAATAGTAGGATTACTCCAACTTCTTGGCCAAATTTGGGGTATTCATTACCACATGAGTTTGATCACCTCTGAGGTGAAAAGATATTACTCGACAATGATAGGATATAAATTAACTAATTATTACCACATGAGTCTGACCACCACTGAGGTGAGAAGATTTTACTTGATGATGATAGGGTGCAAATTAACCAATCACTACCACATGAGTCTGACCACCACTGAGGTGAGAAGATTTTACTCACTGGTGATTGGATACAATTCATCAAATTGTTACCACATGGGTCAGTTTTTGCCTCAAAATATTTATCTTTGATCTGATAGGCTGAAAGCCTATATTTCCTAATTTTGGATGACTCAGCTTTATAATATTTTTGCCTCAAATACCTATGGTCTCAAAATTCAAAGTAGTTTAAATAGGAAATACTAGTATTAAGAAAAGGACCTTCTTTTGGTTTTGCCCCACTTAAACAATAAAAAAACTTTAAAAAAGCGCTGTTTATTACTTTTATTAAAAAAAGTAAAATTCTCACTTTAATAACATATTTGTGGCATCCGATGGTGGATCCCACAATGGGTATTATAGCAAGCTAAACTTAAAACGATTTTCTCCGAGTTATTCTGAGCCACAATGTTTATATTTGTGGCAGTTATAACAAGGGACTCAACCTTTAAGAATATTTAGAAAATGTTGGGCCTGGAATTATTCCATTTTCGAGTGCAACTTTTATAAAAAAGGGCAACATTCCCCGGAGAAGGATCTAAAGTAGCGAACCCAAATTTAACGAACTATTAGCAGGTTGCAGCAAATGTTCACCTAAAGAACAGTGACAAGGATACGAGGTTATTTGAAGCCTAATCAATTTGAAGCCCCTAATGTTTTTAGACTAACAAAAAATATCTTCTAGATACTGATTAGATCTAAGGTTTTAGAATTCAAGAAGAAAAATTATGCTTTAGGTGTAAAAGAATGGCGAGGCAAATTTTTAAACCTCAAACTTTTTAGTCATTCTCATCCTGCTATTCATAGTTGAAGTAAATGCCCAAGAACTCGACGCTAGCCCTTCTTAGGTCCACTTCTTTAGGCGTCAACGTTCATTGTCTAATGAAATTGTAGAAATTTTGTCAAGTGAGCTGCTTTCTGGTGCTTAAGTTCAGGATTTCTATAATAATGCCAGCTGCTTGAGTGATAACCCTCTGCAACTATCTCATATTTGGAATCAAACTAAAGGCCACAAGTAGAACTGTCAACCCGAAATAAAAATTATAAATAAAATGGTAAAATTTATTTGTTATTGTTTTTGGGTTTATATATCCCTCGTAAAAAGGATTTTCACAGGATAAAACCCTAATTAAAATTATGATGCAAACTCTTGTTAAAAATCTGCCATCTCATGTGGTTAAGAGGTTAGTATATGTTATTAATGTTGTTCCTCATGCCTTTTTTGATCTCACGTTGGTTGGCCACTATTATGAGACTCTAGATCTAAGAGGGATTTTGGTAAATTGTCATTAGGCCTACTAATCATCGTGTCAATCCATCATTCAGATGGTATAGCTTAGTCTCATTAGTGTTTTGATTTTAATCCAGATTTATATACTGGTTGATGCATTATAATCAGTATTGTCCCATTTTTAATCAAGTGAACAGGGTTTATGTTTTTAAACCATTCAGACAGCTTTGTAATATAATTATATCACTTTAGTTCTATTGTCATCAACCAATCAGATGGCCATAAATGTAGTACAATTTGTAATAGGTGATCGTCCTTGACCAATTGAGTGCCTTCAAAAACCTTAACTTCATTTGATCCATGTCAACTCTAGCCTCTTATTTGCTGTTAAGATATTATTATATCCCAACACACCTTAAAACTATAAAAGGGGTTGATTCACTCGCCAAAACCTGACCTATATTATATAATTAGAGATAACATTTTAGGGCTAGTTGGCGTAACTTTCCAAAAGATATTTTGTCTTCCCTACATGATAGGCCATTTTGCTCCTCAACATACTTCTAGGGAGGGAAAACATCCAAATATCTGGCATCATTCCTTTAAATAGTATTGGGGTACAAATATTGTAAGATATTGTCTATGCACCCTATTGATAGTATTCCCTGTGTCTAGAAATTTTTCAGAGTATTCAGCTTCTTTTATAGGTGACAACAAAATTCCCCTCTCAAAAGTAACCAATCTTGCTTCTTTGTGGGGTGATTAATTCATGGTAGTATAAAAATAAATCAAAAATTTGAAAGGTGGGTAGAGGTTGTCTGGGCTCATTGGCAGCCCAACCTTCTTTTGACCACCTTCACCAGCTTAGTCATAACATATGCGTCTAATCCAATGATATTGTGGGCCAATTCCTTCATAGCCTTGTCATTGACTTCAGTCCTAACAGAGGTGACACCTTTACCCAGTAATGCAGTTATACCAGGTTCTCGCCCATATAGAAGTCAAAGTGTTGACATCTTTAAGATTTAGTTAAACTGATGTGATAAGCCATGAGAGCGCTAGGCAAGATTTTTAACAAATGCAGAGGGTTAGTAGTGGCTATCTTTGATAAAATTGATAATAGAATTCCATTTGCTCTCTGTTCAGGATTGTTTGTAGAAGGATTATAAGGTGCTGAGATAAGGTTGCTGAGTTCCCATAGAGTTGCTGTAATGGAAATTAGATCTCAGGAGGTTGCACAAGGTAAATCTCTAGGAGAAGCAACTAAAAAAGTATATAGTGGGATATGAGCAGGAAGTGACAACCTGGCAATCACTTATATTATTATATGAACTTCTGATTTAAACGCACACCAAAAAGATAAAGAGAAAGAGAAGAATCAGGATTTGGGAACTGAGCAAGCCTTAAAAGATTCAAATTGGATACACGTGAAATTTTGTTATTGGGATTTATTCTAGTAGGTGTGAAGCCTTGATATCAAGCTTTAAATTCACTTATCAATTTTAAGCAAACTTGGTTCGTTTTTTTATTTTTATTTTATCCATTGAAACTTTATTGTGATTAAGGTCAACATTTTATTAACTTAGTTTAAATAATATTAAACATAAGTAATTCTGAGTTAACAACTAGATAACTTTGGACTAATCACTTTTTTTAGCGCTCCACCTACCAGTGCACCCAAGCGACCTCCATTATCAACCCTGGAATTAATCAATATTGAATGGCGAAGTCCCAATCAAGATTACCTCTCAGAGTCAACAATGCAGTGCTATCTATTTATAAACAATTATTCAGCTTTTTAATGTTGTGTGAATATTATTATACTCAGTCAATGCGCTAATGTTTCATGAAATACAATGTAGAGCTGTCTTGTAAGCTCCTCCCATTCATCTTACAGACTAAGGCAACGCTAGATACTAAGAAAACAATTCCTTTATGTTTTATTACTGTATATCAAAATGATATTCAGGTTTATCCCAATATTTCGTTATCTTATTATTTCCTTTTAATTATAATTATCTTTGTTTCATCTTAGCACTATAAACAGTGCTATTAGTCTCTTAAATTAAAGCATATCCATCAGAAAGCTTTATATACTTTAGAATTTTATGGAAAATTTTTAAAAATGTAAAAAGTCTCATCCAACGCTGAGAACTTTGAAGCCCTGGTTTATAAATATTCGCGCCTTCAGTGATCTCACCCTGTCATACAAACAGGAGCGCCGCATACTCTCAGAATATCCAGAGGCATGGGTTCAATCTTGGTAATAGTGGTAGAGTGAGGAATTAATTGTAGGCATAGTTTGACCATTGCAAGAAAAGGTTTCAGCCAAGTTCTATAGATGAAATGGGGACCAAAACTTATGAAAGCCACCAGAAGATAATCTTTACTTTTAGGGTTTATATACTATCTTTAAAAACTAAACCATTCTTGCAAAGGTCCTAAGTTTATATTGAATCTTAAGACATGAGAAATCTTTTTAACCTGATTGCAC
This sequence comes from Massospora cicadina, assembly GCA_022478985.1. NCBI lineage: Eukaryota > Fungi > Entomophthoromycota > Entomophthoromycetes > Entomophthorales > Entomophthoraceae > Massospora > Massospora cicadina. The sequence continues at coordinate 142,333 of JAKSZP010014614.1, read as the reverse complement.
TTGAAGTTTTCATTTTTCAATTAAGTTATGGTTTTCAAATTTAACTAAACTTTATTACCTTGTACCTATTAATTTTATAGATTTAAGCCATTTTTATTTTAATTATCGATCTTTTTGAATTTAAGTATTAGTCTTGACAGGTAGAGCTAGAACTCACTTTCTATCAATGACCTTGAAGAAAACACTTTTATCTCTTTAAGGGTTCTCACCTTGATTCCTGAGTTTTTTTGTTATTTTACTTTTGAGGGAGGTCAACGCCAGGAAAAATACCACTAGCAGTGATATCACCCTCCTCCCTTGAATGGGGTTTCGTCCACCAGAGGGGTAAATTGCCAAGAAAAAGTTCTTGTGGGGTTGGGTAACTTCATAGCTATCAGTGCGGCTTGAGAGGCAGGACCTACAGCGTCAGGGAACGTTTCATGGAATTTGTGGATCATCCTTGAGAGCTAGTGCATTCTCTGTGGGACACCCAGCTGTTCTTAGTCTCATCATAGCCCTCCCAGGACATCATGTACTGGAGGTGACGTCAAGGTAAGTGTGAGTCGGGGATCACATCAATTTAACATTGTGGCTCATCATATTCAATCACTGGATCAAGATAAGGAGGCTTAATGTCATTGTATGGGACAGGAGACATTTGTGGAGTGTTCTGAAGACTTTGATGGAGGGAGTATGCCTACTTAATATGCTGTGGAGACAACCTTCCATATATTATTCATTGTTACAACGCCTTTATTACCTAATTTGTGACAGGGTTGTTTCAAGTGCAGGTTATTGGTGTTAACCATAACCAAGTTTCCTAACTTACATTCAGGCCCAACATGGCATTTGAAGTAGCCGTAGGCTTTTTAGACTCACACAGCATCAGTCAAATGTTCCTCCACTGCCTGATAGATGTCTCTTGTTTTCCATGCTCATTTGCACTATAACTGTTGACTTTAGTTGTGGACTTAAGCTAAAGCTGGGATTGTAACCATAGTTTGCATAAAAGTTGAGATGTCTGTTGAGGTGTGGGTTAGGTCACTATATGAGAATTGTGCCAGTGATAGGTGGGAGACCCAATTGTCCTGCTCCACGTTGGAGTAGCTACATAAAGAACTGCTATAAAACTTGGTTCATGTCGAGAAGTTGATATGACTGGATGATATGCTACCTATATTAGCAAATTGGAATTTGAATTGAGATGAGTCTCAATATTTTTTTAGTACTAGATGGTGAGATGAGTCTCAATATTAATGAGAAAGGTATAAGAATAAAAACCAATCAAAATTTTGATCATTTGGCAAATCAAGGGGATTTATGCTAAGATTCAATATAAATGAGAACATCTAGAAATGGAAATACAAATAGAAGACTACCAAGCTGAGGTTACATCCAGCTTGGGGAACCAAAATATAAAGAGTCACATGGAGGATTCAGAAAGAGGTCTTTCTTGGGTGATTAAGTGATTGCAGATAAGTCTGCAATTAGTATAAGTTTAATAAAGATCGAAATAAGGGGCGATTGCTCCATATATAGTTTATTGAGGTTTTATTAAAAGTCAGCAATCTTCATATTGTCCGATTTGGTGATCAGTGGCTAATAACCTGTGCAAACTGACTTGGCAGAATCAAGACTATATGCTGAGAATTAACAGTGGTGCTCACTATAGGGGGCCATCGGTCAACTGTAGTACTTCAACGCTAGTATATGATGATGAGCCCACATTTGTTATGACAAAATTTGATTGGATTCCACACGCGTTATGCTGAAGAAGCATTGGGGCAACTAACAATGAACCAATACTAATTATTGTAACCAATCTGGGAAATGATGAGGACATGATCAATCGGCAATTAGGAAATGGCCCTGAGCTGATGGTTGAGCAACAAGGATGCTCCACAAATGTGACCCCTCAGCAGCTGAGGAATTTTATGGAGTGGCTGTTGCGCAGGTATCAATTATATGAAGATGAGGTGTGGGAGTATGCCTTGAGTTTGTTTTATAACAAACGTGACTAAGAAAATTGCTACGCCCTGTACATGTCCTATCTGGACGTGACTATGACAGGATTGACTCGTCGCCTTGGTACTCACAGAATTAAGGAGTATTATGTCGCCTATGTGCAACTGTCTATTTACCAGTTACTGCGTGTGCTGGCTTGCCATAATATAGATAATGGAGATGTAATGCAGTTTGCTTGAGCACAGCAAAATGATATCCACCTCCTGCTTGACCAACTCGATTGCCTTTTTTGGAAGTGCAGGGGGCGCTGGTGCAGATGGACCATCGTGTGGGGGACATCTGCCATTGATTGGACATTTTGGTACCACAGTTAAATTTAAGGTTACCCTGGGTAATAGGAGAACTGTTGAATTGGCATGGACTATTGGCAGAATGGATTCAGGACATAACAACGTTAGGAAGAAATACCAAGTGTTCATGATGGATCTAGCAGAATGGGCAGAAGCGCTCAAAGCTGTGATTGCTCAGCTAAAGTAAAAATAGCACTGATGGAACAACAAATGGCGGATAAAGTCAGTTACATCTCAGCTGAATTAACCCAACTTTGCATCAAATGGAGAAGTCATATAAGTCCCAGGGAATGTCCCCTGGCTGTTGATTGGGCCATTTTCCCATTTCTGAGCAAGAAGGCACTGAGGAGGATGGTGGTACCCCTCATTACTCAGGGTGATCTTGCTCACGTAGTAGACAAGCGCTGGGTAACAGTTCTTCCACTTTGGATTCCACCCTAGTACCCATAATCACCTCAGCAGAACTGCTATGGGGAATCAGTAAAAATCTGCGCCGAGATTGTTGAATTGAAATTAATTGGATCTAATTTGAGTGGCAATCTGGCCGATGTTCAGATCTCAAATGGCCGAAAAGGCCTGGAGACTGAGTTATCAGCTGGAACACCTAACAGTTTCAAGTCGATCAATGTTAATCAAACAAAACACCTCCCTACCAAAGTCATCAGGGATCATCCTCGATGGGCAAGCTATAGCATCGGATGTCATCAACAAGGTCTAAAGTCTCCTGTGGACAATTTGGGCTTTGCAGCCGATGAAATGCCACTGACCAAACAAATGGCCCAGCGACCGAGTACAGGCAGGTTGGGCATCCTGAACCTGTTCCCAACCAAATGGACTCGCCCTTATGTGGGGTGGCCTTAGGGGATTTCCACTGCTCGTCAGGCCAAATGCTGTCACACTAACTGTTGGAAATGCAGCTGAGCCTCAGTTTGGTCATTCAAGGTCAAACCAATAGTGACTTGGCCTGTGAGTTTTTGAGGATCAGCTCGCTTATTAGATGTATTCCTGGTTTGATAGTCAGGAAGAGTTTTGGCTATTAAATCCTTAAATATGCTATGTGTCTTATGGTATTTCATAACTGTTCAGAAGCTCACAAAGCTAAAAAATAATATATGACTCTCTCGGTCTCTTCTAGGGTAATTTTCCCTTCTCTAATTGGGAACTCTCCAGACACAGGTAATTATGACAAGCTCCCCTGAATGCTTGTCTACATCCTTAATATGAAGATCGAATTAAGATAAGAAGATATAAGATGAAAATATGAAGATATGGAAAGATGATTCTATTTTAGGGCCAGACGCCGGTATTATATACCTCTAGGACATCTCCTGGCCATACTTATCTATTAGATGAGTTAATTAAAACCATGCCAATCCGCTATGGATTATGGAAGTGGTTATTAAAATATTCTCAAGTTAAAATGTCCCTTATATTAACTTAATTACAATCATTTCAGCATGATTTAAGGCATACTACTCTAGTAATTGGGAAGATTTTAGGCATAATATAAGCACCTTAGTGGTGGATATTTTCATTTCATTCAGCCCGATTACATTTCATCATTCAGCTGACAAAATACAATAAGTGGGGGAAAAGAATATATAGAATTTGAATATTGATGCACCCCTAATTGAGACGTCAGCAGGCCTCTTTATAGTACTAGGTACTCCCTATTTGGGCTGTCCATGTGCAAGTACTTTCATTTCATCATACAGCTGACAAAATACAACAATTGATAAAAAATAAATAATGGATTCAAATCATGATGCACCCTTAGTTGGGACATTGGCAACCCTTTTGATAGAAATTGGTACTCCTTAATCAGGAAGTCCATATATAAGTACTATCATGCCCATTTTTAGTGATTGACATACATAAAATTATTATTCATTAATCATATTCACATTAAATTTATAAATGCAATTAAGTTTGTGCTGTGTGATTCACTTCGTTCACCCAAGTGGTTCTCATAATTGGCCATAAAGTAATAATATCATAGCTATTATTAACTACAATAATTGGGATGATTTGATTACAATTGAGAGGTTTTGGGATGAATCTAGTTATGAAGATAAATTGAGAAAGATCAAAGGAACAATCAATGGGATTAATCTATTAGCATTGATGGTTTTTGAAGGGTTTATTTTTGAGTCAACTTTCAAAATCTAACACGGCCCGCTGCCAAATTTTTTGAAGTCAGTTCCCAGGGAATAAAACTGCCCAATCCCAAATAATTCATTAATTAGGTGAAATTGAGAGTCACAATCCCGGCTTGTCACTACCCCAATTGACCACTATTTAATCAGTTGCATTGCACTGAGAAAATTGTTGGTCAATTTTCTTCCTTTTCCTTCTATAAAAATTTTGCCAAAAACCAAACAACTTTTTTTTATTGTATTACTCCTTCAGACCACATCCCTGATGGCGTTTCCCTGGTGGCCTGTCGGCCCATATACCTGATGGGCTCTACCAGTACTTATTGTCACTATGGCCCCCTCCATCATTGATTGGATTCAGCGAGTCCAATATTTTTGGCTTTACAACCCCGTTATCATAGACTTCTGGCAATAGTATATGGGAATCTTGTGGCCATATGTCCAACAATTGTAAGAGAGAATCTGTCTCCTTGTCTCCCCAGTTGAAATGACCCCATATGCTGATGAACTTATTTAAACTATCTCTGTGATCCCACCCCCTGCAGCAAGGCCACCTGGGTCAGGAGTGGGCTCATTGTGATTCATCATCGGGATCATACTCACTGTTGTGCTACACCAACAATTTGTCATTTCCCAATGCCTGGCTCCATATAAGTCGTTTGGTTGGCAATGCCTATGGCATTCTGGCTTGCTTTTTGGGTGCTTTCGCATCCTGACTAGCAGGCCAGTCTAAACTTCTTCTGCCGTTTCCATGACAAGTCAGCATATGACAAATAATACAATTATGCTTTGGTCACGCCCCTGAATAGCTCTATCTAGTCTGTTGGGTTACTGTTAAATTCTTGGGCTTTGTTGCTCGCTTTTATCCCTGGATTTCAGCTGCACAAATAATGGATCCTGGCGTTGATTATTTTAATGAGATTGTTAGACTGGGGCAATAGTATGAGGACCATTATTATAGTTGATTGCCCAAAAGCCACGTTGAGAGTAATGTCCAACGCTAAACTGGTGCTTCTTCCTCTTGAAGATACTTTGATGCTGGTAGGGAACACTTTCCCTATTCCCTTCTTGCAGAGCCAAGTGGAGATTTCAATATTGCCAACCTAAGGATATCTGATCCTTGCGCTCTTCTTTTAAGAGTAATGTTTAAAGCAACCAATGTTTAAACAACTTAAGCTAATATCAGTGTGAATCTAATTTTATCAAGGAATTATTTGGGGTTTTTATAGTTAGAATTGACACACAATTTTTCAGCTGTCCGATGAGAATATTTGTGCTCCTATACTGGTTTTGACCCTTTATGTTAGGCAACAAAACTCATTGGGTACTGGTGCCTTGGGTTTTTTAAGCAGCGTAATCCTTGGGCGTTTGGTGGACCAAACAATTAGTATTAGGTACATTAAACCGATTTTTTTGGCTGATGACAATTACACTCTTCCTCTGGCGTTTGAACGTTTCAGTAGTTTCTGATGAATCCAATCCATTTAACTCTGAACAATTCCCTATAATTTGACTTTTGGGGATTATCCTGATATCAAATTATAGCTTAATTTCATCTGGAATGATGCCCAAAGAAATTATAATCTGTCGGTGGCCTCAGTTATCATTGGGGATGATGCCCAACAATAATTAGAGTTGGCGACTTCTTATATCATTGGGGATTCTGCCCGACAATATTCTCATTAGTTGGTTACTATTGCTGACCCTCTCCAATTATAACCTAATCATCGAATCTCATATTTGGTCAAAGGGTTGGACTATGTGGTCATCTGCAATTCTGACAGTTACCCAACTGGTAATTGTTAACCAAGCAGATCACAGTTAAGTTTTCCTCTTCCAATTGCTAAGACAAGGGAGTATGCGGACATGCAAGGATGGGTTGATACCCTTTGATGGGCCAACGAGGAATTAGTAAGGGAAAAAGCCGCCCTCCATAACCAAATAAATCATGATAATCATCAATTGGGTAATGCTAGTGGAAGCATGCACACATGCAGAGAGGAATCAAAGACCTCTCACAACTACAAGTGGTGGAGCAACAACTGAATGTTGAGAGGGAATTCTGTCAGGAATTGTAACATCAATGCAAGACATTGCAATGGGAATTCCAGGATGGATGGTGTAGATGCTATATGGTTAAAACGAAGCATTTAATCAATGAACATTTTGTGGAGCATGTCGGAGCTGGGGGAGGTAGTGCAGTTAGTGGTGATTCAGGGGAAGAATGCTATGGATCAGCTAATGAATATTCCTTGGGCAGTGCGATGGACCCCTCATGAGATGATACTTCTTCTGAGCCCATTTTGACAGATCTGAGTCCATCCTGGTGGCTGTATGATAGTTCACAAGGGGGTGGTCCCTTGGTCGCTCGAAAATAATTTGCCTGCTTCTTGTAGCAGAAGCCTGGAGCAAGGCGAAGCTGTTTGAATCGAGCAACTACCTCCCTTCAGTTGTGACAGGAATCTACATGCTTACTTCAAATGATTCAAATTCACCTTGGAAGGGGTTTCTGATCAGCAGAAAGCAAAACTGTGCTTTTTGCCTTAGATGTGGAAAGCGCTGATCAAGTTATCTACTACCTTCCAAATAGTTTGGTATCCTATGAAAAAGATAAAATGATTGTTCTTTGGCTGTTTAGGGGCGCGAACAAGATGGCCCAATAGAAGGCTGACTTCCTGACTATACAGTTTCACCGAAATGAGACCCTGTTTGAATTCGCTGAACGTTTCATGGAGGAAGCACATGTACTACTTGGAGCTAACATTTTATCCACTGAAAATGCTGGTATAGAATTGACGGTGGCTGTCAAACCATATTGGGAACTATATAACGCTATGTCTCACGTTTTGGATGGAAATGCAGGACTTATTCAAATCATGAACACCTTACATAAACTCTCCGCCATGATCAGCATCCTTAATATAGCCCAAAAAATCTCTGCTGTCTCTGCACCAAACTCATCAGGATATGGGTCTCAGCAACAAAGCTATCAACTGCTGGAACATATTTGTCCCTCATACAAATCGGTGGACCCTTTTCAGCCTATGTACGCTCCACCAGTTTATCCCCGACTCTGGAACCATACCATCAATTTCCAAACTGGCTCTTTCGCTGCAAGCTATATAAGTGAACCTTTTATAAATATCTGCTACTAATGCGGACAAAGAGGGCATTATGCGGGTAATTGCCCTAACAACCCACAAGTGTATGACATGTCAACTGAGAAAAACAAGCAGGGAAAAGCTCGAGTGGAGTAGAGATGGGAAGCTCTACCTCCATTAAGTCCAACTAAATGTCCCTAACGATTCCCAAGCATCTCTTCATGTAGAGTTGAGAACTCAATGGGATGATTTGTTTTACCAACAGCTTCCATCAGATAGCCCCACTTCCACTTCTGAGAGTAAAAATTCTCCCCCAAGCCCTGAGTTCCGCCAGGATGTGCATAAACATATGCGTGGCAGATCCTTGAACAGACCAGCACAAGCAACGCAGATCCCTGAATTGGACGTTGCCTCTTTAGTAGGGGTTAACATAGCCATTCTGGTGGAAAAAATTTATAGTAAATATACACAGGTCAGAAAGGGCATTTCCTCCTTTTTGAGTAACACAAAGCCCTTGGATGTACATGTAATAAACACTGATGGTTCTTCTTACTCAGAATGCACTTACTGCAATATTTTCGTTCAAAAACACAAAAATCCACGCTATCATAGACACAGGAGCCTCCTGTGAATATAGTCTCTACTAGGTTGGTGGCTAAGCTTCTGTTGAAACCAGATGTGGACCATCAAGTAGTATCTGAGATTGTGGGGATGCACAGCACTGTGTTGGAAGGAGCATATAGTGTATTGCCTTTATGGTTTGGGTCAGTTTGGCTTCCGCTCCTGCAGTGGTTCTGCCAAATAACAACTATGACATGTTGATCAATGAGGCATTTATAAGGAAATTTGGTGTTGTGATAAATATGGTGGAGGAAACTCTTAAAATTTTAATACAACAGATTCCCATTTATTTTACCTCTTGTGGAATCCCAACGGATCCATTCTGCTCTAGTCAAATTAATCTAGTGTACAGCGACGGAGTGATTCCTGTTCGTTATTGACAAATGAAGAGGTGAACCAGGGCCCTCCCCAATCAGATTTATAATTACAAAAGGGATTCCGCTTCGGGCAGCAAGTGCTTTAGGCCTACAATCTGGAGACCAGTGCATAGTAGGGACTGAGCTCAAAATAGATGTTCTTAAAGGGCCAAATGGGAAAATTATGGCGCCTCACCAGCACACATGGCTTAAACCACATGTGGCTCCAGGGCTACTGCTCCCTGGGAATAGAGAGTTGAGAGTGCTGCTAGCGACCTACAGAATGAGATCATAATGATTCAGCGGCACCAAGTGGTGGCTTACTTACACTTAGCTCCTATAGAGAAATTTCTCCATATTCAAGGTTTCAGATCATGGGAGGATCTCAGACTACTGACATGCTCATCATTTGGTATATTGACCATGGTTCCATGGGAAGCACTTACTGGATTATCAGCGGAACAGCAAGATGAGGCTATGGCGTTATATAAAAATTATTAAGATAATTTCTCACACGATGATCATGATTTAGGGTGCGCTCAAGGGGTGGTACATTGGATAGATACGGGGGACCACCATCCCATTTGATTGCAACCTAATAGATGATCAAAAGCAGCAGAAGAGGTTGTCTCCATTGAGGTGGACAAACTTATTATGCAAAGGATGCTAGAGCCATCAAACCGTCCGTGAGTATCACCTGTGCTTATTGTAAAATAAAAAAATGGCTCAAATCGAGTGGTTATTGACTATCTCAAATTCAATAATGTAACAAAGGAGGATTATAACCCTCTTCCGCGGATCAATGACATGTTGGACCAATTTGGTAGGGCAAATTATTTTTCCACCATAGGTCTGCTCTCAGGGGTACAGGAAGATTGAATTGCTATCAATGGAGCAGGATAAATGCTCTATCATCACTTTGTGAGGGCTATTCCAGCTGACTCACATGCCACAAGGGTTGTGAAACGCCCTGGCTACATTCCAGCGTGTTATGGATATGATTTTACGTGATTTAAAGCTATCCTGCATCTTAGTTTACTTAAGTGATATCAATGTGTTCTCATGGATGTTTACATTTTACCTTGCTCACTTGGAACAAGTGTTCAATCACCTCGCTACCACCAATATCAAAATTAAGACTCAAAAAGTGTCATTTCTTTAAAAAACAATTAGAATACCTCAGGTTAGTTGTGATTCAAAAAGGCTTAAAATGCAGTTGGCTAAAGTGTAAGTGATAAGCAAGGTGACTCGCCCAGGTAACAGGTGGGATATGCAAGTGTTTTTGGGGATGTCAGGTACTACCAACGGTTCATTCCCAATTTCAATTGTATCAGGGCCCCACTTTTTGAGTTGTAAAGAAAAAGCTTCTTTTGATTGGACAGAACGATGCCAGAATGCTTTCAACGTGTTGCGAACTGCATTAGAAAGTGCACCCATTTTGCAATATCTCAACTTTGATAAACAGTTCATAATGAAATTGATGCATCCCTCTCCGCTATAGGGGCAGTATTATCTCATAAGGATGACGATGGCGTAGAGCATCCTGCTGCATTTTGTAGTTGAAGCTTAAACTGTAACAAATGGAACTACACTGTTACTGAGTGGGAGTGTTTAGCGGTGATCTACGCTTACAAACAGTTTTTGGGTATATCTGCATGAGGAGAGATTCCAAGTAGTGACAAACCACACTTTTTTGCGCTGGCTGCAGAATCTGTATTAACTGGAAGGATGGCTAGCACGTTGGGCACTAAAGCTCCAGAAGTACGGTTTCAAGATTAGACACCATCTGGGAGCAAAACATCAAAGTGCAGATTTTCTTTTCTGGCTGCCAACAGTTGCTATCACAGTGGACTTAGCCAACATAATGTATGAGAAGATGGTGGCGAGCAAACACCAGGATGAGTCGCCACAGGCGATCTAGGTATTAGATGGACTCAGGGTAGATACTTTTCTACGTTGGGGAGAACTATATAAGCGGATCAGAGACTTGATGCTGAGTTTCCCTAAACCTTTGGCTAGACCCGCGATTATTTTCATTTTTGATTTATTTGAGGTACGCCAACCAGGGGATGGACAGTACCAAACACAACTCTCAAAACGACAAAACAAAACTACTAACCAGATGGGAAGTAGAAACCGCTAACCCGCCATGGAGAGGGTGAGGAGGGGTCGGGGGGTTGGTTTTCAGAAAGACCCACCTCAATCAAGGGATGTTGGTTACAGTACCGGATCAGAGCAGAGAGCCAGGGAGTTGGGGCATCCACATAGTGGGGGTTGAGGTCAGCGTGAAGGAGTTTTCCACTTATGCATCAAGATAATGACAGGAAAGTGTTTCAACAAAAGCTGCGAGGAGAACTTCAGCTTCTTTGCGGGCTTCAGGAAGTTGGGTGAAAAGGGAGATACTGTGGCGGGTGATTTTGACTGAGGGGTTGAATGAAGCAAGCGTTGCGACATTCATAACAGCAACTTCAGCATCATCAAATAGTTTTGAGATGTCACTGCAGGCAGATTCAGGGAAGTCGGAGGGGGAAGAAGAGGGTGGGCAGGCCATGCTGGAGCTGAGCCACTGACTGGGCCAACGCGGTGCGTAGTTTTGGGCACTGAGGAGAGGCCACCGCAGCTAAGGCGAGCTGGTGGTCACTTTGGAAGGGGGCTGTATTGGGTAGAGGGAAAAATGGCGAGGGGTAGGGGTTTCATCGAAGTTGGGAAGGAAGAATTCTTCCCAACCATAATCGCCTTGGCAGAGAGGTTGACCTGTATGCTTACTAATGAGGACATTACCTGATTCGTAAGTCTCAGCCAATTGATCCCAGTTTTGGTTCACTGGAATAGTGGCGTTCAAATTTGGGTGGGTGGGATTGGGCGAATGGGAAGCTGCTTGGGTGCCAATGGTGGTCCAAGCATTGCTCTGATTGGCTGGGGTAGTTTAGGTGGGAGAGTGAGGCTGGAGGTTTTGGGGGGGCTGATTTTCCATGTGGGCACACTGAACGAGATTGGAGGGTGGGAGGGGGCAGAAAGCGCCCCATACTGAACCTCCAGAGGGGGGCTCAGAAGCTGAAGCAGTGGACTTGGCCTGAGGGCACGCTTTTTTTGCATAGTTGAGGCCAAAGCAGAGGGAACAGATCTGCCTACCATTATCAACCCGAGCCCAAAAGAGATAATCAGGCGCTGCAGCCACACTAGCGCGGGGTGGGATTTGTTGGGCTATGGTAGGGTGGTGTGGTATGATGGTGGCTGTTGCACGAGGAGCAGCAAGGCGCTCCGCACCAGATGGAATGGCAAAGATGAGGTTGAGCTGAGTGCCATAAGCCATGAGCCCCGCGACCATCTGGTCATACAAAACCTGGGGTGGAAGGTGGGATGGGAGATTTGCAAAGGATACCACCAGCGTGGTGTCTGAAGGGAGGCGAGTACGGGTTGTGGGAATGGGGTTTTTTTATAAATTAGAGGAGTTTGTGCTGCCGCTTCAGCATCCTCCTCAGATTGGAACCCAACATCAAAGTAGCCCTTAAAAAGGCAGAAGTCTATAAAGCCAGCTGGCGCAAAGGCCGCAGTGGCTAGGTCAATAATTGCCTTATTGGCATATGGGAACAAACGCCCATAGTCCACTCTGAGGCAATAGCAAATGGCAGAGCGAGGGAGGGCGAGAGGATGGGGGCGAGAAGGGTGGACGCGCGCCAGGTGGAGCGCTAAGTCCCGTGGGGGGACAAAACGGTTGGAAGCAGTGGGCGGGCTGTTTGAGCCCATCCAAACGCACTTGCCCGCGGGGTGGAAAACGCTAGGTGGGGGTGCACTGCTGCCCCACACTGGGGTGGCAGGCGGCGGAGCCAAGGACATCAAAGAATAGGTTTGGGCAGATGGCTGTGTATAAATAAAACTTAAATTTTAAAAATTGCTCAAATTGTGACTTTGAGCGGTAAAAGAAAGTCTAGACCCGCGATTATTATGAGTGCTCATCAGGCTGTAGGTCATGGATGATTGTGGAAAACGCTGGAGTTTTTGTGACCCCTATACTACTAGAAAGCATGCATTACAACCTATTGGAAATGGTTAGCTGTTTCCTTCAGTGTCAAGTGGGTAAATCATTCCACAAGAAGACCACATACCAACTGGTTAAACCCCAGTTTGCCTGACACCGTTTCCATTGATGTAGTGGGACCTGCCAACTAGCACCAATTGATCTAAGTATATAATCGTCACCATCAATCATTTGACTTGATGGGTGGAGGCCAGGGCCATTAACGACTTGAGCGCAGTCACCACTGCCAAGTTTATTATGGAGTGTGTTATACAGCAACAAGGCTGCCCACAATTCATTCTAACAGACAACAGAACTAATCTTACTTCACACATTCTGCCAAAGTTGAACTAGTTGATGGCGATCCATAGGGTTTTGACCACCCCCTATCATTTAGAATCAAATTAAATGGTGGAGCGGGTCAATGGAACCCAAGTGAACATACCCCATAAATTGATAACGGATCAACCCTCTGAATGGAGTGCCCTTCTACCTACAGCTGTGTTTGCAGATAATATCATCTATCATTATTCCACTGGTAAGAGCCCATTACAACTGCTGTATAGTCGACATCTGGCTCTGCCCACCTTGCTTTACTCGTGTGTAGAGGATACTGGTGGGGTGGACCATTGGCAATATTTGAGACTCTTATGGATACATTGATCAAGTTGCAAACAGAAGCCTACTCCAATAGTTTGGCCAAGAAGATTTGCAATCAAGCAGCTGATCAGAAGCGATGGAGCGGAAGTCCACTTTTCGCTGCAGGAGACCCTGTTTTATTAAATGACCAGCATGGGTTTGAGTGAAAAAACAAGCTCTCCAACATCTGGGCTGGGCCATTTGAGATAATCGAGAAGACTGGCATGGATGTCTACACTATTAAGTAACCTGCGGGTGGTCAGATTATCAACTAAGTTCATGCAAAGTTTCTTTGAGCATATAAACAGTAAAAGCCTATCATCCATTCAAAGGGGGGTAATGTCAGAAAGTTAATATGACTGGATGATATGATATCTATATCAGCAGATCGGAGTATGAATTGAAATAAGTCTCAAGATTAATGGGAAAAGTATATGAATAATAATTGATCAAAATGTCAATCATTTGGCAAATCAAGGAGAATTATGCTGAGATCCAATATAAACAAGAACATTTAGAAATGGAAAGATGAATAGAAGACTACCAAGCTGAGGATGCATCCATATTGGGAAACAAAATATAAAGAGTCACATGGAGGATTGATGAGATCTTTCTTGGGTGATTAAGTGACTGCAGATAAGTCTGCAATTAGTATAAGTTTAATAAAGTTCAAAATAAGGGGCGATTGCTCCATATATAGTTTATTGGGGTCTTATTAAAAGTCAGCGATCTTCATATTGTCCGATTTGATTGTACAGTGGCCAATACCCTACGCAAACCAGCTTGGAAGAAACAAGACTATAAGCCGAGAATTAACAGTTCATCCTCTCCATATATCTGCCTGACTGAGGCTGAAAAGGTGTGGAATGGCAGGGGCATACACCTAAGATGAAAACAAAGTTTTCCCAGAACTGAGCTTTAAATTGAGGACCACAGTTTCTATTGACATTCTTCAAAATGTCATTCAGGCAGAAGATGTGGTTAACAGATAGTCAGGTTTTTATTAAGATGTGATGGTGGTTTTATAGGGGACAAAGTGATCTATCTTGGTGGAGCATTAACCACTACCACACCGCGGCATAGCCATGGGACAAGTGGAGTTCAACAGGGATTTTTAGAGAAAATAATGTCCATGGGCCTTACCAGGCATGAAGTGGTACTAGAGAGCTGCGGCCTTTAGGGGCGTAATTTGATTACTTACATGTTAGGCATGAATCTGTGGATTTTTGAGCATTTGAGGCAAGCCCTATATAGGTGTAGCGTCAGACTAACTCTGGAGTCTTATCCTTACCAGGATGATCAGAAGTAAGAGTGTCATGGTCTTGCAGATCATCTCTTCTCTCAATGGTTCAGAAGAGATCCACCATTTAACCTGTTATGACCTCATCAATTATCTGGTATCCCATGCCTATTGGTTCGCCATTTCTATGGAAGTTTTGCCTTATATTTGGGTATTACCTGACAGGAGTTGAGATAGCCTAACTAAGGATAGGGCGTCCTCATCGCCATTCTGGGTCCCATAACAAGCAATATGGGAAATTGGCATGTGTTAAAATCTGGGTCTTGGATGGTTGCTCGCTTCTGGCACTAGATTTCAACTGCACAGATTCGTGGATCCTTGCGTTAATAATTTGATTGAGTTTTATAGACTGGGGCAATAAAAATTAAAGACTATTATTATTGCTGATTGCCCAAAAGCCACGTTGAGAGTATTGTCCAACGCTAAACAGGTGCTTCTTCGTTTTGAAGACATTCTGGTGCTGGTAGGGAACACTTTCCCTATTCTCTTCTTGCAGAGCCAAAAGGAGATTTTGATAAAACCAACTAAAAGATATCTGATCCTTGCACTCTTCTCTTAAGAGTAATGTTTAAACAACTAATGTTAAAACAACTAAGTTATTATCAAGTTTTTATCTGCTCATATTAGGGAATAATCTGGGGAATTTTATAGTCAGAATTAGCACACAACTTTTCTGCTGCCGCTGGGAATTATTTGTGCTCCTATACTGGTTTGACCCTCAAGAATTAGGCACCAAATACTGTTGGGTACAATTGCCTTGAGTTTCTTAGGCAGCGTATTCCTCAGGTGTTTGGCGACTTAACAATTGTTATTAGGGAATCAAAACCGATCTTTTGGCTGATGATAATTCTACTCTTCCTCCAGCTTTTAATGCTTTGGTAGTTTTTGACAACTCCAATTTATTCCGCTCTGAACAATTCCCTACAATATAAAATTTGGTTGTTGTTCTCATATCAAATTATTGCTTATTTTGTCAGTGATGATGCCTGATGATAATCTCATAAGTCAGCAGCCTCAAATATCATTATGGTGATGCCCGATGATAATTCATTAGTAGGCGACCTTTAATATCATCAGGGATGATGTCTGACAATAATTTTATCAATTGGTTACTGTTGCTGATCCTATATGATTATTACATAATTATAAATCTATTAATCAGTTAAAAGGTTGTATTATGTGGTCATCTGAAATTCCGACATATCCCCCCTCTTGACAAGATTATCCAATGGAAGATAGAACCCTCAGGGATGGAAGACATTTTAGCATGAGCTCATATTTGGTTTTTCATATTTCTATGTCCTCAGCGGAGTGCAGCTCAGTCTGCACTCAATGCTCAGTTGCTCTACTTGGTTTTTATGACTTATCCTTGGTTGCTGCCCGTTGCTGCCTCTTCTCAAGCGCAGTTCCCATGAAATCATGCCACGCCAGTCCCATTCTCACCTCTTTTTCTAAAAGATCAACTGGTCCATCTGTACAAACCACAGGACGGTCTCATTGTCACTTTGCCACCTGTACAAACCCCAGGATGGGTCTCATGGCACTTTACCACCTGTACAAATCTCAGGATGGGTCTTGTTGGCACCTTGCCACCTGTACAAATCCCAGGATAGGTTTCTGACATTTCTTGATAGGGACTATTCCAGAGGATCTAGTTTCAGCCCGTCCTAATCCTGCCAATGCTCGAGCTTGTGCCCATCACTATCTTTTCTTTCCTCCACGCTTGTTAGGTGGGAATATTGCAAGATGCATCACTACTTGAAATAAAATTGGGGTTTTTATATTTTTTATATTTTATATTTTTAATAATCTTTTTATTTATTATTTTCTTATATTTTTTTCCATTATTATTTTATCTTTAAGTCTAATGCTTTAAGTATTTAGAGTGGATTCTATTGACTATGCAACCATCTTCAATATTCTTGATTGTATAGGCATCAATTGCCAACTTGACAATTTTGAATGGTCCCATCCATAGGCGTCCAGCTTGTTTTTCTTTTTTAAATAGTTCATAATAATTTTGAATGCCTAAGATTGTAATCAAAGCAAGATATTGGGTAGTTGGGATAGATATTGTTTGCAATCATTCCTGAAGATGGCTCTACTGCTGAATACAATATTGGCAGTAATGCAGCTTTGCACCCATCAAAATTTGAATGGCGTTTTTATCAATCACTGGTGCATTGCGTAAACCTTGGGGCATTCTGGTCAGCTGTTATAGTCCTTGTGTGGTAAGTATCACACATTTTTCCTGATCTTCTTTTTAGAAAATCGATTTGCCAATAGCATGAAATCAGATCAATAGCTAAAAATTGTTTTGCCTACCCAGGCGATCAAGTACATTGGCGATTTAAGGCAGAAAATAGTAGTTCAATTTTGATCCTATATTTGGAATTATTTTCAAACTTGAACGTTGATTAATTCTGCTGATAGATCTGTAAATGATCTACTACTTGCACAGATTATTTTGCTAGTATAAGATCAACTGCTTTTATCCGCTATTCTCTGGATCAATTGCCTCTCATTTTTATTTCTTCTACAACCTCAGGGCTTCTCACAGCGGACCCCGTTGCTACCCAAGATAGTCCTGCAAACCACTTTATTCCATGTATATATCAGGCGGAACAGGTTCCCTTGCAGTGTAAATAGTTCCACATCTAGACTGCAAGGCCTTTTCCCAAATTTTGGGCTGTTTAATCCTAAAATTGAGGAATCGCAACATTAACAATTGTCATGATTTTGTTCTCCCAATTTTGTGGCGGAAAATTTTCCCGTTGCTCCATTTTTCCAATAGCGGCTAGTTGATTTATCCTTCCACTTGGATCCATTGGAGTTTTTCCCCAATATGACTTGATTCTGCTGATTAATGACTTTTTCAACGTTCTTTAAAACATCATATTCTAATTCCACCTGAGTTTGATCATCTTCAGTTGGAATTTTGTCATAAAATTGATTTGGCGCATCAAAAGTTGCTCCCAACATCTTCAGATGGTCCACCATCTGTGAGGTCATTATTTCAATTACTAGTGCTACTGCCATAATCTGATGCAATTTATGGTAGAGCTGAAGCACTACCTGCATGGTTATGCATGTATCTTAGTCTTTAAGCACTTTTCCCCCCGACAAGATCTTGGCTTCTTGGTAAAATCAGTCAGCGAAACTATCCAGGGTCTCTTATCTTTGGAAATGGATACCCATGAAATCTTGTTTATGATTTGCCATATGACTAGGGCTTTCAAACTCCAAAATAATGGCTTCTTTTGCTTCCACGTATGACCAATTGTCCCCTTTAAGGTGAGGTAACACCAGATTTTGGCAGTCTGTGCTAAGGAAGTTCATAATGCTTACTCTTTTTGTCAGTCGCAAAGCTGAACATGGTAATCTCAAGTAAGTGGAAAAATGCCAGGGCATTATCCCAGTGAAAGGTGGGCAAATTCAGCATATTACAAAATTTATTGGTTGCTCCACTTATAGAAGATCCTGGTCCAGCTACTCGAGAGGCCATAGGAGTAGCTTTGGGAGTCATTTCTGAAACACCAGAAAATGGTTTAGGCATATTTTGGGTGGAGAAGTCTTGCTGATTGGAGTTTTGCATGCCTTTTCATTGGCATCATTCACCTCAAATTGCTCACAATCACATTTGTTTTTTTCCAATTCCTTGAGAAGCTTAGTCAATTTTGCCATCTCCTCAGGAAACCGCCAAATGCGTTCTCAAACTGCTTCTAATCAGTTTTTTGAAATAAAATTGCTTTTGACAAGTTCGCCCTCTTTCAGCTTCAAAGAGGCAACTTTTCCACAAATGTTGCTATTCACCTTTCCTAATTGTTCAAGCATCTCTTCCGCCTTGTTTATATGCTCCTCTAAGGTACTAACATCGGCTTGAGTTGCTGATATGAGCACATTTAAATTGACAGCCTATAGTTCCTCCCAGAGCTTATGAATATTTTCTTATAAGCCATCGTTAAATTGGTTTTTGACAACTCAACTACCCCATGTAGTGAGCACTAATGTTAAAATCTGGGGCTTGGATCGTTTCTCGCTTCTGGCCCTAGATTTTAACTGCACATATTCGTGGATCCTTGCGTTGAATCTTTATTTTAAATCAATAGACTGGGG
This sequence comes from Massospora cicadina, assembly GCA_022478985.1. Classification (NCBI taxonomy): domain Eukaryota; kingdom Fungi; phylum Entomophthoromycota; class Entomophthoromycetes; order Entomophthorales; family Entomophthoraceae; genus Massospora; species Massospora cicadina. Next base: position 123,732 of record JAKSZP010014614.1, on the reverse strand, counting down.
CAATAATAGTATGAAGATTATTTTTATTGCTGATTGCACAAAAGCACGTTGAGAGTATTGTCCAACGCTAAACAGGTGCTTCTTCATTTTGAAGCCATTCTGGTACTGGTAGGGAACATTTTCCCCTATTCTCTTCTTGAAGAACTAAGCGGAGATTTTGATAAAACCAACTCAAAGGTATCTGATCCTTGCACTCTTCTCTTAAGAGTAATGTTTAAACAACCAATGTTGAAACAACTAAGTTATTATCAAGTTTTTATCTGCTTTTATTAGGGAATAATTTGGGGGTTTTATAGTTAAGATTGGCACACAACTTTTCAGCTGCCGCTGGGAATTATTTGTGCTCCTATACTGGTTTGCCCCTCCTGAATTAGGCACCAAATATCGTTGGGTACAATTGCCTTGAGTTTCTTAGGCAGCGTATTCCTCAGGTGTTTGGCGACTTAACAATTGTTATTAGGGAATAAAAACCAATTTTTTGGCTGATGACAATTCTACTCTTCCTCCAGCTTTTAATGCTTTGGTAGTTTTTGACAACTCCAATTCATTCCGCTCTGAACAATTCCCTACAATTCAAATTTTGGTTATTGTGCTCATATCAAATTATTGCTTGATTTTGTCAGGGATGATGCCTGATGATAATCTCATAAGTCAGCAGCCTCAAATATCATTATGGTGATGCCCGATGATAATTCATTAGTAGGCGACCTTTAATATCATCAGGGATGATGTCTGACAATAATTTTATCAATTGGTTACTGTTGCTGATCCTATATGATTATTACATAATTTTCAAATCTATTAATCAGTTAAAAGGTTGTAAAGTGGTTATTTGAAACTCTGACAGCTTGATTGCTTCCTTTCACCTGTTCCAGCTTATTTAACACTTGGGTATTATGGCTTCAAAAATTGGGTTTAGGAAATAAAGAAGGGTTTTGTGAGAGGGCATCAGAAGCAAATAGTTACTACATTTTACAAATCAAACTAAAAAGTAAAGATGGACAGGATCTTCAACCACTTGGACTGACAAGGAGATAAGTTCTGGGGATAGCGGGAGTACGTCAAGGCCTTGTGGTCTGTGCAGATGGTGAAAGGCCACCTAGATCCATGCAAATGAAGACGCCAGTACTATACAGCTTAATTAAAGCAAGAAGCTCCTTGTCATAAATGGATTAGTTGAGATGAGCAAAAAACAAATTCGGAAAAAAGCAATAGAGCGCTCAATTACATCTATTCCTTTCTGCAACAAGTATGCTTCCACTGCAAAGTTAGATGCATTAATAAAGACAATTAAAGTTTTAGTTTAATATGCGTGCACTATGACGGTTTTGGACAGGAGGATGGTCTTGACTGTATTGAAGCTGCATTACATTCCATTTTACAACTGAAATTTTTCTCTGGATGCTTTCGAGACTTCAATATGACTGGGCAATAAGCTAGTGTTCTGGTGGATCGTAATTTAGATGCAAAGTGAACTCAAAGGGCGAGTAATAGGTTAGAGCAATGCAAAGTGAATTGATCAAATTAATTAGGGTTCAGTACTTGAGGAAATTCCGTTGAAGACTCAATGATCAAAGAAACTCCACATTGATAGTGAAGAGAGATTAAATAAGAAAAATGTGTCAAATCCATTGAAGAATACTGAGGGTTAAGGGTTGAGTGGGAGAGAGAAGTCAGGAGATTTTTAGAAGATTAAAAGAGAGGAAGAAAGAAGAAGTGAGTAGGAATAAGTTGAGAGCGTAAGCAGAGCTGGTCTGCCAGCTAGATCATATTAAATAAAGTAGCTAAGCTGGGGCAATTGCCTCATAATTTATATACGTATATTACATTTATTTAAGGGACTAACGATCTCCATATTGTTTGGTCGTTGCTCAGTGGGCTAAAACCTGTGCAACTTGTTCAGCTGCAATAAGTCATACCCACCAAAAATTAACAATGGTGCTCACTACAGGGGGCCCATTGATCAACTATTAACAACTTCATCATCGCACCTATGGCGCCACCAGCTTGCTTTTATGGGGTATTACCCCTAGTTATTATTTATCTCAATATGGGTTCATAAGCTTGCTTTGGATACCTTACTTCAGGCGCAAAATTGTTTTTACAGGAGAATAAGAATATTACTGAGCAGCTCAACCATGCCTTCCGCCAACTGCTCCTGGTAGGTGACCATACCAACCAGCTTATCAACCTCTTGAGCATCATGATGGAGCGGCTATACTGTGCAGAGTATATATTAGATAAGGATGTTAAAAAGAAGAAAATCTGCGGTGACAGGCTGCCGCCATTTAACAGTGATGGTAACATACATGGGTTTTTCAAGCGGTCTGAGTTTTCCATAAAGGGGGCATCCAATCCACGGAAAGCTAAACTATTGTTATCCGCATTGGATGTTTTAAGTGTTGATCAAGTTACATGTTATCTTAAAAATACTACTGTAGCTTTCCAAGAGGTTAAGGAGACTCTAATTCGCCTGTTTGGGGGCAAAGCAAAAATGGCTCAGCGCAAGGCGGACTTTATAACAATATCTTTTCAAAAATATGAGTCTTTAAGACAATTTGAGGAGCGGTTCATTAATGAGGCTCATGTGCTGTTGGGTGCAAATGTCTTATCTAATAAGGAGGTGGGCATAGCGATGATGGCGGCTATCAAGCCCTATTACGAATTGCATAATGCCATGGCGTACACTCCTCAGGAGGATGAGGAGTTACTTAAAATCACCATCATTTACACCATCTATCCATCACCTTTAGTGCTCCCAGCGTGGAGCGGAAGGATCCTGCATCTGCCACTAAAATTCCGCTAAGCAAAGGATCCCAAAAGTATGGGGACAATCCTTGGGTTACTTCTCAATCACTTAACTCAGGGGCGGGTCCTTTCCATCCCTATTATGATCAACCTGCTTATCCTCGGGCCCACATTAGCCCGTGGTTTAATAGTAGACCTAGACCTTCAGGGGTGATTCAGAGATGAGTGCCAGTCCCAAACTCTTGTTTCCTGTGTGGCCAAACAGGCCAATATGCAGTTAGTTGTCAGGCCAAACCAAAGGTCCATGAATTAATTGTTGTCCCAAATGAACAGGGAAAAGGGTAAGTGGAGTAGAGACAGGACGCTCTGCTTCCACTGATTTAAATGTAATTGCACCTGATGTTTATCATGAGACACTTTGTTTCAGCCCTGGGGCATATTCTGAGGATTTACTATATCAACAGATTCCTTACCATCTTTTGGCCTCCAGCTGGGAGAGAGACCCCAATAACGCAGACATGGGGTTCCGCCAAGATGTGCATAAGCTGTATGCCTGACAAATCCTCTAACGGGATACAGTTGGTGGTGAGCCCACTGCATATGTAGCAGCTTTGGAGGGGGTGGAGGGGGCGATTAATGTGGAAAAAATTGCCCAAGAGTATCCTCATGTCAGGGCCAGTATGCTCACTTTTCTGGATAATCAAACGCCCTTGGATGTTTATGTAATGAACACCAAGGCTTCTACTTATTTGGAATGCACATATTGTGACATATTGTACAGAATACCAAAATTTGGTGATTATTGATAAAGGCGCTCCTGTCAATATAATATCCACCAAGCTTGTGGCTAATCTTCCGCTGAAGCCAGATGTGGACCACCAAGTAGTGTATGGGACTGCGGGGGCACAGAGTACTGTGTCAGAAGGCGCATATAGCTCATTGCCTTGAGGTTCAGGTCAGCCAGTGCATCTACTCCAGCGGTGGTGTTGCCTAATGACCACTATGACATGTTGATTGGTGCTGCATCTATGCGGCACTTTGGGGCTGTGGTTAATATGGTGGAAGAAACCATCAGTATCCTGGGACAACGGACCCCCATCTATTTTACTTCCAGCGGAGTCCCAGATAACCGAATCTGCTCTGGTCAAATTAATCTTGCCTATAGCAATTAAGTGATTCCTGTAAGATATTGACAGATGAAGTGGAAGACCTGAACACTTCCAATCCAGATTTACGAGTACAAAGGGATTCTGTTATGAGCTGCGAATGCTTTGGCTATCCCTTCTGGGCATCAGGTCATAATTTGGACAGAGCTCGAAATTGATATACCATGAGGTCTGTACGGAGAGGTTGTGGGGCCCTATCAACAATCACAGCTCAAACCTCGTGTGGCTCCTGGTTATTTTTTACCAGTGCAGGGGAAGTGATGATGTTGGTAGCGAATCTGCAGAAGGAGGAGATGAAGGTTCAGCAGCATCAAGTGGTGGCTTACCTGCACCTGATTCCTCTTGATGAGGTCCACCAGGTACATGACTTTGGTTCTTGGGAAGATCTCAGTTTGCCTTTAAAAACCACCTTTGTAGTAATGACTGTGGTTCCACAGGAGGCGTTAACTGGTCTATCGGAGGATCAGAAGGACAGGGTAATTTATTTGTTCTAGAAGTATCACAGCATTTTTGCAACTGACAATTATGACTTGGTTTGCACTCGTGGGGTCATGCATCAGGTGGTCATGAAAGATCACCCCCTATCAGGTCATGACCTATCCATCGCTCAAATGCACAGAAGAAGTCGTATCTGCAGAAATAGATACATTTGTGGAACATGGAATGTTGGAGCCATCAAAGAGTCCCTGGGTACTCCAGTGCTAACTGTCAAAAAAAAGATGGCTCCAACTGATTAGTAATCGATTATCAGAAGCTTAACAGCATTACAAAAAAAGATTCGTACCCACTTCCATGAATTGAAAACGCTTTAGATTGGCTAGGTGGGGCCAAGTATTTATCTGCTATGGACTTGATATCGAGGTACTGGCAGATTGAGTTGCCAGCGGTGGAACAGAAAAGTGCACTATAATTACCTCAAAAGGATTTTTCCAGCCTACACGTATGCCACAGGGTTTATGCAATGCCCCCGCTACTATCCAGCGTACTATGGACGCTATTTTGGGTAACCTAAAGCTGTCTTGCGTTCTTGTTTACCTTGATAATATCACCGTGTTTTTGTGGACATTCACGGAGCATTTTGGACACCTGGACCAAGTGTTCCGTCACCTTGCTGATGACAATATCAAGATTAAGCCCTGAAAGTGTCACTTTTTACAAGGAACAATTTGAATACCTCGGCTTTGTAGTAGACTCTAAAGAGTTTAGTCCTCAGCCAGCCAAAGTGGAAGCCATCCGCAAGATGACTCAGCCAAGCAATGAAATGAATATCCAGGTGTTCTTGAGGATGGTTGGTTAATATTGGCTGTTCATTCCCAAATTCTGCTGTATCAGGGCTATACTCTTTGAGCTACTTATGGAAAACGCTGCCTTCAACTGGAAGAATTGATGTCAACTGCTTTTGATGTATTATGAACCATGTTGGTTAGCGCGCCTGTTTTGCAATACCTCAATTTTGAAAAATAATTTATTGTGCAAATGGATTCTTCACTTTCCGCTGTAGGGGCTGCGTTATCCCAAAAAGATGCTGGAGTTCTTGTGACCCCACTACTATTTGGAGAGTATTCACTACGATGTGCTTGAGATGTTGGTAGTTGCCATCAGTGCTAAGTGGAGAAACCATTCCACCGAAAGACCACCTATCAGCTAGTCAAGACTTGGGTCGCATAGCATAAAGTTCTTTAGACGTGGTGGGGCCTCTGCCAATTGGCGTGAACCGCTCCAAATATATTATAGTTGTCATTGACCATTTGACAAGATGGGTGAAATCAAGGGCTATCAATGATTTGGGGGCTGTCACTACCGCCCTTTTCATCATGGAGTGTGTCATACAGCGCCATAGTTGTCCGCAATTTATCCTAATGGACAATGGGACAAATTTCACATCACATATATTGGCCAAGTTGAATGAGCTCATGGCAATCCGTGGGATTGTAACAACCCCCTACCACCCTGAATATAACGCTATGGTGGAATGGGTCAATGGGACCTTGGTAGATATCCTATGCAAGCTTGTAATGAGCGGTCATCAGACTGGAGCACCCTTTTATCCACCACTGTCTTTGTTTACAATATTAGCTACTACTCAGAAACTGGTAAGAGTCCATTTCAATTGCACTATGGATGACATCCAGCGCTGCCTGCATTGCATTACTCCTGTGTGGAGGATACCGGTGGAGTTGAGCCCAACCGCTATTTGTCTACCTTAACAAACATGCTGATTAAACTTAAACCAAGGCATATTCCACTAGTCTTGCCAAGAAGATTCAGGATCATGCAGCTGATCAAGGTAGATGCATCAGTCTTCCACAGTTTGGGGTAGTGGAATTAGTCCTGTTTCACGTTCAACCTAAGTTTTGAAGAAGGAACAATATCTCCAGTTTATAGAACGAACCAATTGAGATCATTGAGAAGATCAGGGCTGATGCCTACACCATTAAGGAACCTGAAGGTGGTCGGATAATCAACTGAGTACACATGAATTTCCTTTAGCCCTACAAGCAATATGCGCTTATCGTCCAGTCAAGGGGGGGGGGTAATGTCAAGATTTCAATATGACTGGGCAATAAGCTAGTGTTCTGGTGGATCGTAATTTAGATGCAAAGTGAACTCAAAGGGCGAGTAATAGGTTAGAGCAATGCAAAGTGAATTGATCAAATTAATTAGGGTTCAGTACTTAAGAAAATTCCGTTGAAGACTCAATGATCAAAGAAACTCTACATTGATAGTGAAGAGAGATTAAATAAGAAAAATGTGTCAAATCCATTGAAGAATACTGAGGGTTAAGGGTTGAGTGGAAGAGAGAAGTCATGAAGATTTTAGAAGAAGAAAAGAGAGGAAGAAAGAAGAAGTGAGTAGGAATAAGTCTAGAGCGTAAGCAGAGCTGGTCTGCCAGCTAGATCATATTAAATAAAGTAGCTAAGCTGGGGCAATTGCCTCATAATTTATATAAGTATATTACATTTATTTGAGGGACTAATGATCTCCATATTATTTGGTCGTTGCTCAGTGGGCTAAACCCCGTGCAACTCGTTCAGCTGCAATAAGTCATATCTGCCAAAGATTAACAGATGCTGCGTAGTGGGGCAAGCAAATTCAGATATCTGAGAGGTAAAATTCTTGAGGAAATTGCAGGTCTTAAAGGAAACTTTGCAACTCTTTAAGGAAGGTAGGAGTCACCCAAATTGCGGATGGCTGCTTCCTTATCTGTTGAAATTATATGTTCATGATAAAAGGTAATATTACCTAAGAAATGACTTTAATCTGGATGAAATCACAAATTCTCACTCTAATCATATGATCTGTCTGTGGTAGGCGCTTCATAACAGAGATTAATTTACGGGCTAGGGACTGTTCATCTGGATAGAAACATTTAACATTCATGTAAGGTATTTCACAGGAACCCATAAGGTCTCCTAGGTTGGCTTATTGAACTTTTAAAGCAGGTGGGTGCTTTCTATAAATCAAAGGGCATGACGCAGAACTTTTAAATAACTTCTTCAGATATGGAAATTGGTCGACTCATCATGGATTATCTTAATGTTATTATGGTTGAAGGCGTTCAGATAGTCTATCTTGCTAGTTACTCTTTCCTTCTCAATATAGTGAGCAATCTGTTCTTCATGGGAAATTAATGAGGTTGGGAATTATTACATTATGTAGATTTTCAAAGTCAACGCAAGGGCTGAGGGAGCCATCTGATTTTCTACAAGTAACAAAAGGTGACACACGGCAAATTTTTAAAGAGCTAACCCTTAAAATGAATGTCGTCAATATAAACGGTTAGGGAGGCCTCATTAAGCGATAGGGATTAGATGAAGAAGGATATCTTTTTTTAGTACTAGATGGTCCATGAAGAAGGATAGCTTAAAGATGTCAACTGTCAGCTTAAACTAAAAGTAAACATAGTGTGCATGAGAGATGGGTAAGCTTTAGAGGAGTCATACCTGTCTTCTTAGGCTTTTAAAAAATTAGGTAGGCTAAATGAGGGAGCAGGATCTAGGTCTGGGTGAGTAGCGGCAAGGCTATCATTGGAGGGGGAGTCCTCACTTCCTTAGAAGAACCATGGCACTTTTTTCCAACAAGGGAAAAATATTATCTGCTCCTGACAATTTTTCATGGATATGTAAGTCTGGAGACCCAACCTCTTGGGTTGAACTAAGAAAAGGCTCCTTATAGGAAGAAAAAGGAATCTAATGCCACTGTGGAGCCCTTGGCTCAACTAAGGGACATGAGACATGTGGTTGATGAACATTGGGTAACTGAGTTGGATTGAAGGAGCCCTACACAGTATCCCTCTTGGCTGCTTCTTTTTTTGTTGAAAGGATAAAGGAGGTTTTCAGGGAGGTAGTCCATTCCAGAAGTCAAACAACACCTCCACACTTTCTTGCCTCCACCCCGACATCCCTCACTTCCTTGGAAAGGAAGAAAATCGACCTCAAAAGTCTCAAATGATTCCTGAGTCAGGAAAACTGGTCAAGAACATGGAAACAAAATTTCTGGGTCTGGGAATGCCAATACGAGTTGAGAATCTATTCTCAAAAGATTTTAAAAAACATTTTTAATTTTTTGAAATTGACACTGGCGGAATCCAATTTTGCTACCCCTTTGATCTAAGCATGTCCGCTCAAGAATAATCAGTGAGGGTCCTTCCCATGCGGATCAGGGATCACGTTGCCAGAGATTCTATGACTTAGCGTGTAAGCAAGCTGATGATGCCCCAAGCCAGGCTGGGTACTCATGAATACGTCAGATGCCCCTGTCTAGGAACACCCATGACCCCCTTTTCCCTATTTTCACTTATAAGGCAACTACCTCTGGAAGGAGCAGGTGTCAGTCCATTGTCAATCTTAAGTTCAAATAAAGATGATCTTTTACCCAAACCTACTCCACAGACGCCACCTCTTTTTCAAATATACTTTCACTTAGCCCAGTAAAGTATGCAGCAACCTGCAATTTAAGTCTGATGGTTGTTGAGTAGACACTCAAAGCCATTGATCTGGAAGCATATCAAATGTTGATTGTGATGATCAAAGATTTCACCACCGGCGTACAATGCCAATCTGCCACTTCTGAAGAGCTTTTGGATTAACTGAAATCTTCACAAAATTCTTCTCTCTATCTCAGCACCCAGAGAACTAGCTACATATCCTCCTCCCTCTGCTCAAAATAGTCATAGAACTTAGATTAATTCGCCCACCAATCTGCTGGTATTTTGGTACAATTTGGGTGGAATGAGGCTGTCTCTACTAATTGCAATTCTCCATTTGAAGATAGTAAATGGACGTCCTCACAACCACGAGGTGGTATCTAGGCACTGGACTATCTGAGCCATCTCTGAGGGCCAATCCAGCTAAATCAGTTTATAAAATTGATTTGCCATCCCAGACATCCTTGAACCCTAAACCCATCACAAAACCCCTTAACAGGAATAAGGCGAAGCCCAAGACCTCAGGACAATTGAATCAACTTAGTTTGCTTTATATTGATTTGTGAACCAGATCAGCATTTCCAAAACTTTAAAAATTTGAATAATTTCATAATTTTTATTATGATAAAACAGTACCAGAAGGTTTGTAAAAAGAGTAAAGGTCAACAACTGCAAACTCAGGAGGATTGGTCATACTTCTTGCCTCTCCCACCCTTGGGAGATGCCACTGCAAGACCCATGGTTGCCCCATTGCAGCCATTTGGTTTGCTATGGCCTTTAGTATGTTCTTGAACATCTATTTCCCTCATAAGAATCATAAGGGATACCTCCTAAAAGTGATCTAAACTACTATGCCATTGGCATTCTGGGGCTTCCACTGTGTTGTTACAGACCTAGATTAAAAACTCAGTCTTACTTTAATTAGCAGGTTCCATGACAGGATGGTTGCATCAATGAGGTTGCAAAAATAAAAATGTCGTCACCAGCCTACACTAAAATGCATGGGTGAAAAAATTAGTTATTGCAGAAAAGTATCTACAAAGCATTTGTCGCCTCCATTGAAAGGGACAGGGTATAGCACTTGTTAATTATGGATGGCTTGAGAGGCAACACCATTTACAAAATGGCCCACACTTAGGGGTAGGTCTTATGCTTCTACGAGGTCCTGGCTGGTGAAATTTTACTAGCGCTAGTGTCTAATAAAATAACAGCTTGAAAGTCCCTTCCAGAGGATGTGAAGTTGGGAATGAAGAATAAGTATGCAGACAAAGATTTTTAGCTGGGGGCAAAAAGAAGCTAGGCCAACCATGAGCCCAGGAGGGGGTGAGTATATAAAATGTCCTCCTGAAGGCTCTACAGAATATGACTTCACTTGCTCATGAAAATCCCTTGAGATTTGAAGGGTGTATGATAGTTTGATGCTTTATGTTCAGCAGGGGACCCTTGTCACAGGAAACCACATTAATGAGTACCGCCAAGCTATTTTAAGGGGTCAAGCAAGGAAAGCCTGTCTTCTATAAATTTTTCATGGATGTCCACATGTCTCTGATTGGGATCAGACAGAAGGAGACTCTGAGCCAATAGGGAAGGTTTCTCCACCTTCCAGGAGAGGCTAATGAGTGGTGGGAGCCTAGAGTCTAAAATATCAACAGAGAGACCAGAGCTAGGGTAATTTGATTACTTTAAATCATTAAAGATATACTTAATAACACCCACTATCTTTAAGGACAAAATAAAGGGGAACTTAATGGAGAGCAGAGATTCAGGGCCAGTGGTGAGGAAATCCTGACCTATGATAGATTTCAAACTAACCTGCCAGCGAAATCACTTCTTGTTCTATAATGTAGCTTGAAAACGGTGTAGAGTATTAAATATCAAGTTGGAAGAACCCACGACAGCTAAACTATCATTGTAAGTCACAATGGGATCAAAAAGTTGGAGATAATTAGGAGTAAATAAGGAATAACCCTGAGAAGGGACAACTGAGCTAGAGTTGTTAAGCTCCAGGGACTGAAGTTTGACGTTGCAATTATGTTAAATTGTACAAACGCTTTAGAGCAGCATATATGTGAGATAACAGAAAGTTAAGCTAAAGTAGGAGGGGGTTTATACCAGACGCACAGTGAGGATCCGTTATTGTTTAGGGACCTCAAAGGAGGGAAACTTTCAAATGTTTAAGGGAAGTTATTTGCGAGGGTTTTTCCTGAAAACAAATGAAAGCACTATACAATAGTAAGGTCTCCCTTGGGGCGGCTAAAAAGACTTTTACAATCCTCAAATATCATGAGGATAATCACAAGGCTTTATAAATACTTCCAGAGCAGGGACGGATTTCAAGTGGGTTCTGTTTATCTCATAAGCGAGCAGTCAATGGTGAGATTCTTTAGAGATCTTACAGAGAAGAAGTCATAAGGGAAAGATATCTAAAAGCCCTTTTATTTAGGACTTAATATGAGAAGAAGGTTGTAAAGCATGTCAAAAATCTCTATTAATTTAGAATGACAAAAAAGGGGATGAAGTGAGTTGGTTAGTGACAAGTACTGCACACTGTATGATTTCTTGAGTGGAGAGTGTTGAAGAACTCCTTCAGCGCATCTATTTATAAAGAGAAAAGGCCAAAACTAGGAGGGAGAAGAGGATGCTAAACAAATGGTGAATTTTGTAAGGGGGCAATTCTGAAAGTTTTGTGCTAACCCTAACTAACCAAAAAACAAGAAACACATGATTATTTGGTCTTTTTATATAATATAATAATAAATAGATCACATGAGGTTGCAGAAGGTAAAACTCCAGTTGAAAATAAGTAATGAACTACATAGTGGGCTAGAAACAGGATGCAACGTCCTAAGCTATCACTAACATGTTTTCATAGGAATTTTTGGTTAAAAACGCACACCAAAAATTGACTCAGAGCAAGAGAAGAAAGTGGCCCTTGGAATTTTGAACAAGTTTGGGTAGGATTCAAATTTAACAAATATGAAGGTCTCACCATGGACTTTGAAGAATAGCCAAAGGTGAGGGTAACAATTTTGTTTAAATGGTAAATAGGTGCCATAACCAAAGACTTAGGATGACCATCAAAAATAAAACGTTTCAGCCAAGCTTTATATATAAAAAGACCAAAACTGGAAAAAATTCAACAGAAGATAGCCTTTATTTTTGGGGTTTGTATATACTATCTTTATAAAACAAATACATTTCAGCAAAATTCCCAAATGTATGGGTGAGTTTTTAAACTGATTGATCATTAAAACCCAATCCATGCTAAAAAAGTTTTACTTTTAAAGAAACTGAGCTTTTACAAACTTGGACTAAATTGCTTATTCTGAATTAAATCCTATGTATTTTTGGGCCAACATAATTTGATTTTAATAGCTTTGGTACCATGAGCATTAGTTTTGACGGGTAGAGCTAGAACTCACTTTCTACCAGTGACCTTTGAGAGAGCAATATTATTTTAGTGGATCTCACCTTGATTCCAAAGTTTTTCTTTGTTACAGCTTTGGAAGGGAGGTTAACACCAGGCAAAGAGTCACTTGCTGTGACAAATGTCCATAATCTTTACAACTTTTGATTTATTTCACATATTAATTCAGAGTAGACCTGTGGGCAACAGTGACATGTAAAGACTAGGTGATATAAAAACTAGGCGGTGTCTTTAGAGCTCTGGGATGAAAAGGCAACAGCTAGAATTAATTGGTGAAAAGGTTAAACCCTACTAGGTATCATTATTTTTCAAAAGTAGTTAAAGTAAATGGCCAACCACATCCAAGTTGATAATTTAAATTGCTATTGAGGGGTGGTCAGTTGAGATTATCATTTTGTTTCATTATTGATTGTTTTTAAATGATAAATAAGCATTTAATAAAACAATAGATTCATGATACCTTGCAGTGGTACTGGTATTTTTTCCTTCATACTTTCTATGAATGCCTCATGTGCAAGGTTATCATGGGCTTTAACGATCCTTGGTACTCATTCTGAAGGGCGGAGATATGGAAACAAAAATTTTTGCCTATATACATATATAGCTTTCCATCTTCAATCTTTAATTTTCTGGAGTATCATAGTAACTCCTCCATTGATGGGCTCATACTCATTGTCCCTGATTTCATGCTTCATAAAAAGGTTGTGTAAATTATTCCTTGCTGTTATTCAAGTAAAGTATAGGCAAGCGCGTAAGACTATCTAAATTCATATGTCAGGTCCCAGCTTAGTGTTCAATATTCATTATAGCGCTGGAACTTAAAGGCCCAGAAAATATTCTTGCTGTGGTTTTTTTTGTGTTTTGAAACCACTTCAGAGTGACATGGTCAGTGACAACATCAAAGGTAGTTCTGAATAAAAAAGGATGGTAATGTTTGACAGTGAGTAGGATGTCAAGGAATTTTTTTGGTTACATTATAACTGCATTCAGTCTTAAAGAGAAAGTTGGTAAATTTGAATCACAGGGTTGTCTATACCATTTTTTAACAATTTTTCTAAGTTAGATCCTATAGCATAATCTTAAGCAATGATAAATATGATAAAAGTCTTTTCATAATATGGATTATGTAGAAAAGGCTATTGTTTTTAGAAAAATTTAATGCTTCAATTCCTGCTTTTTGTTCTTATAGATTTTAGAAATATGGAGTGTTTAATAGTAATAAAAGAACAAGAGGATCACAGAACTGTGCAAAATGTAAATTAATTGATGGTATTAGCTCATCATACCAAATCACAAGTATATCTTGGAGGCTTTAGCTTCATTATTTTTGTTTTATCACCTTATCATGAAGAGTTTGAATTTCTTATATTGATACGACATGTCCAAAGAAATCTAGCCCTCAATAAAATATCAATCATCATGGATTTTAAGTATGATTTCAGAGTCAAACAATCGTTAAAAACCTCTTTAATATGGTTGAGATGGTCGCCAAAAGTCTTATAAAACACTGCGCTGTTGTCAAGGTAGACATTAACATAACTCGTTTTAAGGTCTTGTAATATGTCATCCAATGCTTGGTGAGTGAGGGGAGCATTTAATAGACCTTAAGGAAGTCAAGTGGGTTGATAGAGGCTTTTACTTAAAATGAGATCGAACTTTCATGGTCTTGAGTGAAGATCTTCATCTTCCAGTATTCACTTGCCAAATCCATCATAAAAAATTAAAATTAGAGATTTGTGAAATTACTTCATCAATACGTGATATAAAATGACTTTCTTTCCTTAAGAGGTTGTTTAGCTTCCAATAGTTCATCACAACCCAAGGGCCACTATTATTTTTAGCAGAAGGATAGATGACTATAGCTTTGGTAGATACTAACAAACTTGAGTCAAGTAATTGTTTAATCTCTGTTCTCTTCTAATGCTCATCAACTTTTAACTTGCAATAGGGTTTTTCTGAATGGGGCTAGCAAATTCCACATCAATTGAAATGTCTACAATCTTTGATATGTTAATAATTGTTGCCTTATTTAAAATTTATATCACTAAGCATCTATAAGAGAGCGAATTTTGAAGCTCTTCTTGAAAACTTGATCATTTAAGGTGTGAACATTGGATAAAGTACAAATTAAGTTGTCTTCTGGCTATTTCTAAAAAATGGATGAAAATATGGTGGACTCTATCAATGCCATCTCTTTTTATCAATTGACCTTTGCTTATCTCAGATTTTTTATTAACAGGATAACCTTATTAGTGAGCTAACAAGAAGAATGGTGACAGGTTGTTGGTAGCTGTATCCAATATACCAGGTAGTACTCAAGGGTCCTGGGAACTAACTCCATCAATACTTGATGTACAGAAAAGGCAATGTTGAGGTATTTATAGGATGATCTTAGTATCACCAAACGTTGTTAACCAGTATTAGGAAATAATTTCTTTTGAAGCATTATATAGAATCCCACATTTGTCTTTACTGCAATGGGTAGATTTTTAATTTTACCCTTAAGGTGGAATAGCATAAAGATAATGCAGAAACAGGATATTCAACAAATTTAAAATTAATATTGATTGATGTGATTTTTATTGTAAAAAAACTAAAGAGAACTTTGGGACCATCTAGTACTAAAAAAACTAAAGAGAACTTTGTTATTGAGAAAAGGAAAGCCCTTCCTTCATATTGCAGATTTTGTATCATTTAAATATAAACTGAGTGCCAATAAACTTATCAAATTTTTGTTATTTAAAGCTATTTAAAATTACTTAAAGGACAATTTTGACAAATTGTATAGTAAAGGAAGTGTAAGCGCCAATGGCGCAAGTGTTATTGAGCCTGCTGTTCTATATTTTTGGGAATACACCAAGTCAGGCGTCAATTTGCTCTTTTTAATGGGCTTCATGATATGAAATTTCTTGGTGAGCAGTATTAAGGATATCTATAACTGTAAGGCTTTTTAGAGCCTTATGCACCCTTTTTTCTCAGACTGTTCCTTTTTACCATTGCCTATAAATTTATATGTGGAAATGATTAGGCTCTTGTGCTGAGAAATTTCTTGCCTATACCATAAAAACATGACAAATCTTAATCTATGTAAGATTTTCCATACCACAACCCCTTTTCCTAAAATCCCCCTAATCCCAGATCCAATGTTCCATAAATCACTTTTTTAATGTTCGCAGAGATCATTAAACTTTAATAAGAATCTTTAAATTCTGTCCACTTATTATGAGTCTCCCTTTTAGTTTTTCTATAATACATAATCTTATTTTACTTTTCCTGTGCTAATCAAATGCTTTGTCACTATATGTGGATTAAATATTAGTTATAAAAAGCTTAAAAGATTGATTGCTGAATTAGAGAGCATCCAATCATAGCATATCATCACCTCTCCCAACTACAGCGCTCACAATAGTTTACAAATACCCTTTACTTTAATGCGCAAACCCCAGAACTTGAACCAAAGAAGAGGATAGAATATTCATATACAGCGCAGTACCACCCCAAAAAGGACTAAATTTATATATAGGCCAGTGCTCTGACTTGTGAGGGTAATGGTCTATTTTTTCCTCTTTCCCAAGTTTTTTTTAATAAAAATCTCTTCCTCAACTGATATAAGGTTTCCATTTTTATAAAAACATTAAGTGCATTATGGCGCACAATGTGCCTAACATGCCCCGCTAAAATCTATAACTCCTCATTAGATAAAAGGCTTTAGAGCTTTTATTATCCTAGTTGTTTTATGCCTTGGATATTTCCATGGTAAATGCGAAGTGCCAAACAACAAAAACTTGGGCTCCATAGGTCATAACAATAACTAACCTTCCTAATCATACATTTTACCTTACTGATTGTCAACCAAATCTGTGAGAAAGAACAAAGAATTCTTTAAGATAGAATATGCGTTGTGCATCAGTCTGTCTCAGGATATTTTTACTTGATAGATAATGAGTTGTGTAATTGGTAAATGGACAGTTTAATTATGCAATGAATGGGTTTCATTACTGTAAGTTTCAACAATTTTAATGCTTCCAAGGACTTGATTAAGATAGGTTTCTTTTACACTATGGTGTCGTCAACACTCTTAGCATTCAAGAAGTATGGAATTTTAACCTTGGCAGCTGCTACTAAAATGCTGTTAACATCTTCACAAGTCTTCAAAGTCTTCATCAGTGGTATGTTCAATACAAGTTAATGTGAAATTGATGTAGGAGTACTACTAGGAAATAAAGTATCAAACTATAAAGGTACCAGTATTTAATCTGACAGGTCTTTTTCTTAGTCTTACTAATCACATTTCTTCTTGCGACAGTTGCTCTCAAGATGTCCAAGTTTGGCTCAGAATTTTTCTCCTAGGTCGCTCAGCTTATTTTTGTTAATGTTCTTCAATTGTTATTACTCTATTTTCTAATTGAGCCCCTAAGTAGCTTCTGACTTGTGAAATTAAGCATATATAAGAGGGCTTTATGATGTATTAAACTTTATGAAAATGCGCTTTGCAGAGGTGATATGCATAGCTAATGAGAAATGTTAGTCTAGGCCAGTCATAATGGAACCTTAGTATAGCAATAGTAGTTATATAGAGGTAAAAAATTTGAGCCTCAATGTAAACTGTTCAAGAAAATAATGCAACTGATTCTCCTTTGTCCATGCTTATATGCAAGTATGCTTGTTTTTTATAGTCAAGCTCTTCTCTGACCCCAACATATCATAACTGTTTTTTGATATAATAAATATTCTATGGCTGGGGCATGTTCAAGTATGAGATCATAGAATGACGAGCCTAAATTATAGGTGTGTATTGTCTTTGCATAGGATGGCTAATATTATCAACTAAATTTAAAACAAATTATTCTAGATGGCAATCAGTAATTTTATTATAGATCTGACCAATCTAAATCAACTTTATATAAAAAGCACTAATGTATATGAAAATAATTAAATTTACTATGGATTGATTTATTAAATCACCCAAATAAATAAAATGAGGTTGTTTTGATAGGTATCTGAAAGTTTACCTTATAATTGTCTGATAAAAGTAACTAAATAATAAACTAAATAAGTAAAAACTGTCAACCTTATACCTGAAACATTGGACTAATAAAGTCAACTGTGTGGGGATCACACTTGTTGTTGCTCACAGGTGTTGATATTCAGCAGGATTCCACAAATGATTTCTTTTCTTATCATGACAACTAAATGGCAAACTTAACCTAAATAGAACTAAAATAGAATATTTTATTATTTTTAAGAAGTTTCTTGTGTGAGAAAAATGATACTTTATTAGATACCTTCTCCTAATATTTAGGGTTGTTGAAGGCTAATAAGGGGATTATTATTGAATTTGATATAGTCTGGTTGGCGCATAAGTCAGTTTAACAAGCTAGCCAATCTGCACTTGAGAAAGTCATTTTTCTTCGTCTAGTATTAACATAATGTGATTAATACATCATAGGTAGTATAACCATGGGGGAAAGTTTTTATATACTGTACCCAATCATTTGCTTCAAATTAAGCTCAAGGCTGACTTGATCCATCCTGGTCAATGGAAGGTGAAGAGTAAAATGATTACTCCAAGTCAAATTGTTTTGCCAAATGTTGATAATATCGTATTTAATAAATTTGGGAAACTCTCACCCAAAACAAGTTTCACATTTTTTGAGATGACAATTGTCTGACTCAACTGAAAGATTATATATATCTCATATAATATTGTATCAAGTTAATCTGAGATGAATAAATAGTCTAGGAGTAGGCGCTGAAATAATAATTCATTTAAAATGATCTATTTATAAGATGATTTCCTAAACCACCACAACTAAAATGCTACATAATTTTAAAAATTAAAAAAATAAAATCAATCTACCAGCTACTTGTCTGATGTCATATACAGTTTTAGTTATGCTAATCCAAACATTACTAAAGTAATCTAACCATATCAGGTATTATTCTTTCAAAAGTCAAATGACAAAACACAATGATAGTATCCTATCATAACAGTGGTTAAAATATCAAGAAAGCTTTTAATAACCTTCAGCCATAAGGCATATATCATTTAGTTAAGTTTTTTTCTTAAGGTAAAACTTGAAGAATTGTTTCACTTTTGCACAGGAGAGAATATTGTCCATATGAGGTGCTATAACCACTTGACCCATTCAACCTAAATAAGAGATGATTTTCTTTGCCTTTTAATGATTGGTTGATCTTTTCATGTACAGCTTGTATACATACAAAACAAAGCATTGCAAACTTAAACAAGTGTGAAATTTTCCTTAGAGGTCGTTTAAACAATACAGGCTTAACACTAGTGATGGCATTTATGAAATTGAAACCATACAATATTCAGAGCATATGAATATCTGGTCAAGGATTAAGCAACTCAAGTGATCTGTTCATGTATAGGGTCTTATTGTGCGCAAATCTCCAAATAAGAGAATTGGGAACTTTTTTCACAATTAGAAAGTCTTTTTTTGGAGCAACCTCTTCAGGTTTGAGGTCTAGTACTAGAAGAAGCAAGCCCCTTATTTTTGAAGTAAAGCTTGGAGTAATTTTGAGCCAAAGAAGTAGCTAGTCTCTTTATATCACAACATTTTTAGGAAGTTTTGTTCCTTTTTGCAAACAAAGTATTCACGGGGATTTAGTAATTAGAAGTTTAAAACAGTTTTGCCTTTGTCACAATGGTATAGATTGAGATATTAGAATCCCGCATAATGCAGTTGAATCTAAATGTATTTATCTGCTTTATCCAATGGGTAGATTTAATATAAGCTTATAGCTGATGTGGAAGTTATCCTTTCATATGTTAAAAATTACTTGTTTTTTCCTTAAGGGATGTTCACTAATTGATCAAAATTCAATCCTGCTGAATTATTGATGTTCTGCTGTGGAAGATTCTTGATAATGTTTTACAGGTGGTTTAATTTAGTTTAAATTAATAATTTCATTATCTTCTATGAACATTTGTTGTCACCAATTAATTAAGGGTTTATTGGTAGTTACTGGGCTTTGAGAAAGCTATATTTGACAGAAACAAGTCGATTAACATGATAGGCAACATAATCTTCTGTAATGGGTAAAAGGAACCTTTACCTAAGCAAGTTGCTAGCTTAATAAGGGTAATTTTGGTGGGGTTGCGTGATGATGTTGGGACACATTATTCCAGAGACTTAAACCAGGATGGATCATGCTTTAGTTGGTGGTAGGATCTGACTATATGATGAAGTAACTATTCTTTTTGTACGACTCTTGAGGGCTGATTCATTGTTGATGACTGCCATTTCAATTAAGGCTCCAAGAAAAGAAAAATGCGTAATATTTCCTATATAAATTTCTTGTTTTTTATTTAAAGAATTTCTTTATAATACAATATATATCAGACTGTATACATTTATGTATTGCACTTTTGGGATTAGAGATAAAAAATGGGTTTCCTTTGTCTATATATTGCTTTAAAGTTCTTAAGCTCTCTTATGTCAAGAGAGGAAGGGTGAATTTCCCTTGATCTAGAAGTTGTTAACTTAAGAAGAAAAGTTAAAATGAAGTAGATCTTTGTCTAAAAGGTCCAAGTACCTTTTAGTATCAGTAGGAAGAGCGTTAGCACCTGTCTAGCATTTAAGAAATACTCAATTTGGCTGTGAAGAGTTCAACTATGATAATAGTCTCATACTATTGCCATTCATCCAATTACATATAAACAGTCTATTCAGCGCACAAATTGGACTTGTGCAGTAAATATAAAAAAGCTTTACAGTATTCACCTTAGTTTATTTAGCATGGATTTAACTAATAACAAATTATCTCCATTGATAGCTTAAAAATGGTTTAAAATTCATTATCTAATCTGGGAGCTAATAAAACAGATAACCTGTATTCTCAAGAAAAGTTTTATCTTCATGGTTTCCATTTTCTCATGATACCCTCTCAAGTCAAAAAGGTGCTTTTATATTCTGTAGTAGTTAAACGTCAAGCTCCTCAATGTGTGATATGACATGGTTGCTTGTTTATAAGTATAATCTACTGCTCTTCATCACGACAATGGTGAAAGCTTGAGACAAGAATTTAATATGAATTTGGGATTAATTCACAATAAGTGTTCTAACAAACCTTTCAAGTAAAGATCTGATATTGACGTCAGACTTATCAATATCTGTACAAAACAGCTTTATAGCTTATTCACATACTTAACTACACTAGAATCAATGGTGGTTGCTTGGTTTTGAAACTGGATGATAAAATTTTTTACCTCCACTATAGATTGTACATATGCTATATAAATAAAGGCCAAGAATTATTGATTATCATATGTTTGTTTAAATGCTTCTTTGGTGACTTTATGATGTTTAAGCTCTTTGTGTTGTACTCCTAGTAAGTGTAGATGTGAAATAAGGTAAGGTGGGAGAGAATTTGCATATATGCCCCATAGTAATAGCTTATTATAGGTTTTCTAAAATTTTTGCTCTCATAGAGGAAAATCAGATGTTCATATAATTAGCTTTTCTTGTGAGATGCAGTGCCCCAAAGATTAAATAATTCGTTTATATGTCTCTAATAACTTCAATGGAAGACCAGGTGATCCTATAGAATTCTGGTACTATTACGCAGCTAAATCATCCTCAATCAAAAGGGAGAGCAGGAGGACTGTTCATCCTGTCATTGTCCTCACAGTCTCCATTCTTGATCCAGAAGGTAACACTAAAATATGTTGCTTCTATTGGATTTAATACTAGTGGGGCCTATGTGTCTTATATCTCCAAATTAGTAAATCTTAGCTTTTGTTATGTACAGGATCCCTGTAATGAGCACCACATGTAGAAAATCTAATAATTGAGCAAATCTATGGTGCTTAACTTTAATATACTAGAATATAAATAGATAAAGGAGTAGTTTAACTCCACAACTCTCTTTAAATTTGGGACCAACCTTTCATCCACAAGAATTGTCAACAAAAAGAAAGATTGGATTGTTCTTTCCAATTGATAATAATTTTGAGAAAATTTAAAAATTACAGCAGAACTAAACACCTTATGAAAACTAACACACAGCAAAAACCTTGATGTCCTTAACCCTACCACCTGCTGCTCCAAAATGAGGCAGCGTCGAAACCCTCTAGCATCTTCTGGCCATCAGGAAAACGCTTTTGTACCAAGTTGATCAGCCCCCCAATGGCTCAGGTCAATATGTTATCCCCAAGGATCTCGCCCTCCACTTTGCACATTCCCAAGCGGTGCCTCATAGACCCATTGTGCTCCCCCAAAGCAATATGCAATTTGGCCTCCAGGCTGAATATGGAAACTTGTTTTCCTACAATGACAATTAAATTATAGAATTAGCCCAGGCGCTTATGCATCCTGCAGGCTTTATTGACTTCCCCCCTACAAGGGGTACTTTAACCTCTGCATCACCTGTGAAGCCGATACTGCAATTGCTACCAAAATTCTCCAGGTGTTTCAGAAAACCTCCATCCCAACTGCTTGCAACCGGTTGCCTGATCACACCACTCTTGTGGTTCAATTTGCAGGCCTCTTCACCCACCTCCCCCTGATACTTTATATAATGAACTAATGGCTAGGTTGTCCACATAAGGCGCTGGACCCATTTTACAATTTGTGGTTCCCAATGAAGCCAACCAACTTGATGGCCCTCATGCCTTTTTAACTGTACGCCCAATATCAATAAAGATAGCCATTTTGATCCCCCTTGCACCATTGTCCTCTCTGCCCCAAACCACCCTTTTTGGGTCATAGTTGAAAAAGGGAGCATAATCTACCTCATTTGTTTTGACCTGGACCATTTGAAGTGGTGCTGCCCCAACATAACCCAAGCTGGAGCCTACCAACTCGACACCCCCCATGATGCTCCCATTGCCAACATAAAAACTTTTTTGAATGGGTCACAATCCTCCCTCCCCCTCAACCCAAAATGGTGATCAGCTGCCACTGATTCAGCCAATATAGAACTACATGTCAAACCCCCACTCCCACTCAAACTAATCAGGAGACAGTATGGACCTCAGTAGATTAAAAAACCCACCCACCCATTCAATCCACCCAGCCAAACCACCCTTATTCCAATCAACCTATCGTTTTCAACCAAAATCCCTGAGGGTTATTTAGAGGAAGTTGATGATTTGTGAAATCCTGTCTCCAACTCAGTTGAGGTTTAGGCCTCAAAATGTACCTAAACGCAGAATATGCAGCTCAATTTCAACTCGCCACTATGCTCTACACTCCAATACTGATGGATTCTGAAGTGACCACCAACTCACTTTAGATGCTGTTGCCTCCCTGATTGTTGCCCCCTCCAAAAGGCTGTAGCAAAATCATCCAGTCTTGGCTAAGGAGATACCTGCCCCTTTCCTTCCCCCATGCAACAAGTTCATAAGAATTCCTCCAATTTCACCAAGTGGCAAACAAAGCAAAACAAAAAGTTGCAATGGTCACAAACTTTGGCCCCAATAAATGAATTACCAGCAACAACATTGCCACCTTCACCACCCTTCAAAAGGTTCGCCTCAAGGTTGATAAAGCCCTATCCAAATATATCACCACCCTACTCATAGCAAAATTTGAGCTGCAACCCAATCTGCTACCTCAACCCCCATTTTGAGGATGCACCCATGCCCACGCTCTCAGCGCTCTGATGTACACTGTCCAACACAGAGGAGGAAGATGTGCTCCCAATTACCACTCACCCCATGATGGCGCATAGTGGTTTATTACATCTGACCTGGTTGGATCCTTTTAGTTTTTTTTTACTTTATTATTTAGTGTTTGATACGTTTATCTCTTTCTGTTCATTCAATTTTAGTATAATATAAGTTTTGCTCCTCTGAGATCAGTATTTTCCATCCCCTGGCTGGCCTGCCTCAGTTAAATAAAAATAAAAAAAAGAAATAATTTTGGATAACCACGGTACATATTGTTTTTATATTCTTTTAGGGGTTTAGATACTCAAATAGCTGACTTATAAAGAATAAACCCTTTATTGTAATTATTCAATGTTCATTACTTTGGATAAAATATTTTCTGGCTTGTCAAAGTCAGCAAAAGAAAAAGCCTGAAAATTAGACCAACATTTAGTTTATATAAGTAAAAACAAGAAGCATATTGCTGCCAAAAGTAACGTATAAAAACCAAGATAGGGCTCTTGGTTTTGAGGAAGGTTTAATTATCAGGCTTCAGGTAAATTTGGTGAACAATGGGGAGAACTCTCCTAGTGTAGGAAGAATTTCTGACTGCACTATAAATCAATTTTTTAGATTAAATAAAATATTAGCTGTAAATAAAGGGTCCAACTATTTGTATTGGTGGATTTCTGGCGAGCTCTAGAAATAAGTTCTCAAGGTCAAGTCACATTTAAAAACTAGTTGCTGCAGTAAATGGTTGTTGATTAAACGAAACTTAATATAAGAAAATAAGTTAAAGTGATCATTTGCTAAAAATTAGATATCTCACATGTTAAGGGGTAATTACAGGAGTTAGAGGGCGTGCCTCACGCTTATTAAAAATACCACGTTAGTAGGATAATATCATGAGACTTTAAACCCATGAATACTTTCCAATTATTGTCATTTCAACTAATAAAATTTGTGTATATCCATTAAGGCAGGTGATATTTCGATTTATTTGAGGTACGCCGACCAGGGGATGGACAGTACCAAACACAACACTCAAAACAACAAAACAAAACTACTAACCAGGTGGGAAGCAGAAACCGCTAACCCACCATGGCAGTGGGTGAGGAGGGGTTGGGGGGTTGATTTTTGGAAAGACCCACCTCAATCAAGGGATGTTGGTTACAGTACTGGATCAGAGCAGAGAGCCAGGGAGTTGGGGCATCCACATAGTGGGGGTTGAGGTCAGCGTGAAGGAGTTTTCCACTTCTGCATCAAGATAATGACAGGAAAGTGTTTCAACAAAAGCTGCGAGGAGAACTTCAGCTTCTTTGCGGGCTTCAGGAAGTTGGGTGAAAAGGGAGATACTGTGGCGGGTGATTTTGACTGAGGGGTTGAATGAAGCAAGCGTTGCGACATTCATAACAGCAACTTCAGCATCATCAAATAGTTTTGAGATGTCACTGCAGGCAGATTCAGGGAAGTCGGAGGGGGAAGAAGAGGGTGGGCAGGCCATGCTGGAGCTGAGCCACTGACTGGGCCACCGCGGTGCATAGTTTTGGGCACTGAGGAGAGGCCACCGCAGCTAAGGCGAGCTGGTGGTCACTTTGGAAGGGGGCTGTATTGGTTAGAGGAGCAAAATGGCGAGGGGTAGGGGCTTCATCAAAGTCAGGAAGGAAAAATTCTGCCCGGCCATAATCGCCTTGGCAGAGAGGTTGACCTGTATGCTTACTAATGAGGACATTACCTGATTCGTTAGTCTCAGCCAATAGATCCCATGGGTTTTGGTTCACTGGAATAGTGGCGTTCAAATTTGTGTGGGTTGGATTGGGCGAATGGGCAGCTGCTTGGGTGCCAATGGTGGTCCAAGCATTGTTCTGATTGGCTGGGTAGATTTAGGTGGGAGAGCGAGGCTGGAGGTTTTGGGGGGGCTGATTTTCCATGTGGGCCCACTTAATGAGATTGAGGGTGGGAGGGGACAGCAAAGCGCCCCATACTGAACCTCCAGAGGGGGCTCAGAAGCTGAAGCAGTGGACTTGGCCTGAGGGCACGCTTTTTTTGCATAGTTGAGGCCAAAGCAGAGGGAACAGATCTGCCTACCATTATTAACCCGAGCCCAAAAGAGATAATCAGGCGCTGCAGCCACACTAGCGCGGGGTGGGATTTGTTGGGCTATGGTAGGGTGGTGTGGTATGATGGTGGCTGTTGCACGACAAGCAGCAAGGCGCTCCGCACCAGATGGAATGGCAAAGATGAGGTTGAGCTGAGTGCCATAAGCCATGAGCCCCGCGACCATCTGGTCATACAAAACCTGGGGTGGAAGGTGGGATGGGAGATTTGCAAAGGATACCACCAGCGTGGTGTCTGAAGGGAGGCGAGTACGGGTTGTGGGAATGGGGTTTTTTTATAAATTAGAGGAGTTTGTGCTGCCGCTTCAGCATCCTCCTCAGATTGGAACCCAACATCAAAGTAGCCCTTAAAAAGGCAGAAGTCTATAAAGCCAGCTGGCGCAAAGGCCGCAGTGGCTAGGTCAATAATTGCCTTATTGGCATATGGGAACAAACGCCCATAGTCCACTCTGAGGCAATAGCAAATGGCAGAGCGAGGGAGGGCGAGAGGATGGGGGCGAGAAGGGTGGACGCGCGCCAGGTGGAGCGCTAAGTCCCGTGGGGGGACAAAACGGTTGGAAGCAGTGGGCGGGCTGTTTGAGCCCATCCAAACGCACTTGCCCGCGGGGTGGAAAACGCTAGGTGGGGGTGCACTGCTGCTCCACACTGGGGTGGCAGGCGGCGGAACCAAGGTCATCAAAGATTAGGTTTAGGCAGATGGCTATGGATAAATAAAACTTAAATTTAAAATTTCTCAAAAGTGACTTTGAGCGGTTAAGGCAGGTGATATTTCTTAGTCTTGTTAGCATTTTTATTTTAAACCAGATGTACACATTGATTGAGGCGTTCATAATGTTATTTGTTGCTTTAAAATTGAGTAAGCAGGTTTTAAAATTTAGGCCAATCAGGCATCTTTATTTTTTTCATAATTATAATTTTGTTTGTCATCAACCAATCAGATTTAAAAGTCTCATATCACAATTATTGACATAAACATTAGGAATAAGGAGCAAGTTACTAAGTCAAAGAGCATCATTTTAGCTTCTATCCAGGTCACAAACATACCAAAACCAAGCTGAGAAAGGTATAAGCATTCTAATGATGGTAATAAGAATCATTGTTTTAGTTATATAGTGTTACATATAAAGTAATAAGAACAACTCAATTTCTTACCTAATACGGTCTTATACCTGACTTCCATCTTATATTAAATCAAAAGTTATGATTATCATATTATTAAACTGTAGTATTTTCTTCCAGTCTAAAGCTCAGGTTTAGCATACTCAAGTAACTGCACTACCATTAATACTAATATGGTATTCTGGCTAAACTTGGTTTAGTACCGCGACAAAAGTCCCTTGCCAATCTCCCATTCACCCTTGTAGTCGTTTTTGTCAGACCAATTCCTTGTTGAATGGCTTTTCATGTTAGTAAAACTATTAAATGTTTAATCATATATACTTTTAGGTTCTCCTAGCCATAGACCTCCATAAGGAGGTCTTCAACACTATAATTTATTTTATAATATGCAAATATATGCTAATCAAGTCCTCCATTGGCGAATTCTGTACTTTTTTAGATCAAAGCTCCCGCTTAGCCTAGAATGTGACTATAGCTTGGTATATACTCTGCTTAGTTCAAACCAAGTCTAAATCTTCTTGAGCTACCTGGCAATCTTTGCGGCTTTCCTTGTTTAGTATTTGAGACATGATGGCGTGAGCACAGTCTGAAGTGTCTTATTTCTTATGCGTTATTATCTAATTCCCTGATGATATGGGCGTGGAACACATATCACTTCTCAGGAATAGGAAGTTAAAGAAACTCTCCTCACTTAGAAGACCATACTATTTCGCTCTATAATGAATCCATGGTCTATATCCAATTGAGTGTCTTTAGAATTTTCATTTCATTTGAGTCCTATAAACTTTATCTTCTTTTTGGCTAGTAAAGCTTTATATCTTAATCTCCACTTTACAAATTTAAAAGGGACCAAATAATTGCCAAAAAAACCTGAGACTGATACATTAACAGAGGATTAATTTTTAGGGCTAGTGGGGTAAGTTTATTAAGGTACCTTTTTTCCAAACATTCTAAGATATTTCTCCACAATACTTTTATCTGTAAGGAATAAACAATATCTGACAGAGCATATCAACACAAACAGTTTAGATATAAATACTTGGCTCTATACTAATCTAAGCTTAACACTGTAGTAAAATTAATAATGTGGTGCATTTCAGTTTAACCCATTCATCCTTTAATCTTTTTTATGTTGAAGTTCTCAAAAATATTTACTCTTCTCATATTATTTCAATGCTAAAGATATTTTTAATTACCCTTTTAAGGTCAAATGATAAAGAAACTTTCATTTTTTCTTACATTTTATAATTTTAAACGTATTTAATTATTAATGGGATCTAGATATCTTTGGAATTAAGCCTTATTAGTTATCGATTCAGTTATTTATTTTTTAACTTGAATTACAATATATTGGAAGTGCTTCTCATAATCATAGTAGTAGTTTATTTAAGAAATTTATAACTCTAAAATTAATACCAACTAGAATGTTTTTATAAACATATATACTTATTAATCAAAATTCTTTGTGGTTTATCAAACTCATATCAATGGCTTCAGTTTATTGTAAGTCTCTGCAGCCATCATTTTAACTTGAGCTGATAACTTATTAGTCATTTAAACCAAAAAATGTTGTTGCGATTCTGATATGACTGGACTATAAGCCCTAAGACAATATGGCGGAATGGATGTAATCTGTCAATTTGATATGAGTTATGATTATTTGTGTACCTCAAAATGAGGCGATATTGGGTTTTTGGGAAATCGCCTCGAATTAGGTAATCATGAAACTACCAAATGAAGAATTGATGGAAACATTGAGATATGTTGAATAAAATTACTAAGTCATGAAAGTGGTATCATCTGAAGTCGATACAATAAAAGTGAGATGAGATGATTGAGAAAGTAAGTTGTTAATACTTTTAGAGTGAGTGGGACAGCAAGGATCTGCTTTAGTTATTATATTAAATAAAAAGAGGTAGTGGGAGCAAGTGCTCCATACTTATTAAATTAGTTTATTCTGTTGTTTTAGAGGGCAATGATTGTCATATCATTATTCTTATTGATCAGTGAGCTGAGCCTTGTGCAAAACCCTTATGGCGTATCTCAATGATTCCACCTAAATTGGAACAGTGGTGCTCACTACAGGGTGCCTTTGATCAATCACAAAAACTGATAAAAGTTCCTCAGTCACTGGTCATGTTGTCTCAGGCTTGCTTTGGCAAGGAATCATCTCGAGACACTGCAACTCTCAAATCTGCAGACTCTCAAGCTTGCCCTGGATGCTGTGCTTAAATGGAAGAAGGAGTTTTTGCATGAGGGTTGTATTGCTAAGCTGCCTTCATTTAATTGCAATGGGAACATCCATGGATTTTTTAAACGATTTGGGTTTGCAGTAGAAGGATTTTCAGATTGGCATAAACAAAATTATTAATGTCCACCCTAGATGTTGGAAGCACCGACCAAGTTACTTGCTATCTTCCTAACAGTTTTGTTACCTATCAAAAAGTGAAGGATACTGTGCTGTGGTTGTTTGGAGGAGCTTCAAAAATGGCGCAATGGAAGGCTGAGTTTCTAACAATTATTTTTCAACATAATGAGACCTCACTGCGTTTACTGATCAATTTTCAGCAGAAGCCCATGCGTTAATTGGGGCAGAGATTTTATCTGAATGTGACATAAGCATAGCGTTGACCTCTGCTCTGAAACCATACCGTAAGCTTTTTAATGTCATGGCTCCATATTTAGAGGTTGACGTATCCTTGTTTAACCTTGTTCAAATTCTACGCTGTCTATCCACAACCTTCCCTCCACCCAATATAGAGCAGAAGCCTATCGCCTCTGCTTCTAGCCTTTATTATTCAGAGGAATTATCCCTCCATGTTCAGCGTCCAGTTGGATCCCATGGCCTTATTATCATTACAAGCCTCACTTCCAACCAAGTTTTCACCAGCAGTTCAACTATCAAGAGGGGCCTAGTTACACTGTTTGATTCCAGCCCAATTTTTGGTGTGGCCCATTTTACAATAGTCAAGGAAGCAGGTCTTATGGGGTTAATTGCTTTTCATGCGGTCATTCTGGGCACCTGGCTAAGAGTTGTCAAGATTAATGGGTCCAGTACCTACCGTGGAAGCAGTATAATCAGGGAAAAGTCAGAGCGGAGTAGAGATGGGACTCTCTACCTCCGCTATTCTGACTCAAAACGTCCCACAGGAACCTATTCCTGTACATTCAGATGAAGTTTCTCAGTATGATAACGCCTTTCTATATCAGCAGCCACTTTGGAGGGGTGAATGTGATGACACAAACACAATTCATGGACATGGCATAAGCAGGCTCCCAGGAGCAACTAAAGCCTTATGCTTATCAAATGTTCAATCACCTTTCTACAGAAGAACCAGATCCATTAGCTGATGCGCTTCTCTTAAAAGGGGTAAACGCAGCCCTCCCTGTAGACGCTATTGTTAAAGAATACCCTAAAGTGAAAAATAATATTATGAGCTTCTTTTGAAAAAGAGATCTATTAGATAACCATGTCTTAAAACAATCAGATGCATCTTACTCTGAGTGTACTTACTGTAACAATGTCTTAGCAAAAACCTGAGTTGCATGATAATCAATATGGGTGCCCCAATTAATATAGTGTCTACAAAAATTGGTGTTGAAGTTGGCATTAAAGCCTGACGTGGAGAATCATATGGTGTATGGGACTGCAGGCACGGAAAGTACAGTCTCTGAAGGAGTGTACAGCGTGATACCCTTACAGTTTTGGTCGATTGTCATTTTAGCCCCAGCTTTAGTGTTACCAAACAATAACTATGACCTGTTGATTGGACCTCGTTTATGCGCCAATTTGGGGCTGTTGTTGTTATGACAGCGGATACATTTGAAATTATAGGGCAGCGGTTCCAATCTACTTCACTTCCAGTGGAATGCCAAAAGATCTGGTACATATAAGTCCCATTAACCTTGCATATGGTGATGGGGGTGGTTTTGGTTTGCTATCATCGAGTAAAGAGCAAGACCCAGGCCCTTCCCCATCAAATATATGCATATAAAGGGCTACCTCTTAGAGCTTCTGGCCCTATATCTATTCCCTCTGGACTCCAAGTAACCATAAACAGTAAGTTAAAGGTGAAAGTGCCTGCTGGGTTTATGGGGAGGTCATTGGGCCCTATGAGCAATCACGGCTTGAGTCCCACTTGGCCCCAGGCATTATACTTCCAGAGCATGGGGAGATCAAGGTCTTGGTAGCAAATCTTCAGAATAAACCAATGCAAATCCACTGACACCAAATAGTTCCATATTTACATTTCATCCCATTTGAAGAGGTCTTCCAGATCATGAGTTTGGTTCATTGGATGAATTTGGTCTGCCCATTGAATCACAGCTTGGCATAAGGGCAGTTGTACTGCATGAAAATTTAATGGGGGTAATAGAAGATCAGAAAGATCAAGAGGAAGCCTTATTTAAAAGATACAAAGAGATCATTGCTATTGATGATCATGATTTAGGGTGCGCACAAGGAGTGATCCATCAAGTGGACACTAGAGTTATCCCCCCATCAGATCTCAGCCAATCCGCCAATTTAGAGCAGCGGAAGAAGTTTCACAGAAAAAATGATAAACTTTTGGAGCTAGGAATGCTTGATTCATTAAAGAGCCCATGGGCTACCCCTGTCCTAATTTTCAAAAAGAAGGATGGTACAAACCAGGTAGTAATAGACTACCAAAAGCTCAACAGGGTTACAAAATTGGACTCATACCCTATCCACAAATTGCTGATGCATTGGACTGGTTGGGGGAGCCTGTTACTTCTCTGCAATGGTTTTATTATCTGGATAATGGCAGATTGAGTTACCTATGGCGGAACAAAAGATCTGCGCCATTATTACATAAAAAGGGTTTTTTAACCAACGCGTATGCCCCAAGGACTATGTAATGCCCCAGCTACATTCCAACAGTCAATGGAAACTATCCTTGGCAACTTGAAGCTGTCATGCATTCTTGTATACCTTGACGATATCACCGTTTTCTCCTGCACATTTTCTTAGCACCTTAATCATTTGCAAGAGGTATTCCGCCGTTTGGCTGAGGCCAACATAAAAATAAAGCCCTGAAAATGCCACTTGTTCAAGGATCAGTTAGAGTATCTTGGGTTTGTGGTTGATGCAACGGGGCTGCGGCCCCAACCAGCCAAGGTGGAGGCCATCTGGAAGATGACTACACCAAACAGTAAGCGAGATATACAATTATTTCTAGGAATGGTCAGTTAATATCACCGCTTTATACCTAACCTCCGTTGTATTGGAGGTCCGCTATTTGATTTATTAAAAAAGGACGCAACGTTTGAATGGACAGACCACTGTCAACACTCCTTTGATACCCTTTAACAGCATTGATCAATGCACCAGTGCTACGCTATATAAATTTCAAAAAAAATTGTGCAGATGGATGCATCTATTTCAGCTTTAGGGCTGTTCTGTCCCAAATAGATGATGAAGAGTGGAGCACGAAGTGGCGTACTGCAGCAAAAAATTTGAATAGCCATGAATGCAACTATTTTGTGAATGAGCGGGAATTCTTAGCAGTGATCTATGCTTACAAGCATTTGCAAGTATATTTGCATGGTGTAAAGTTTAAAGTTGTAACAGATCATGCCTATCTATGCTGATTGCAGAACCTTAAGGAGCCTGAGGGCCGTCTAGCCCAATGGGCCCTTAAACTACAGGGCTACAACTTCGAAATCCTTCACCAACCAGGAACAAAATACCAGAATGCTAATTGCTTGTTGAGGCTACCAACTATTGCAGTTACGGCGGATCTGAGCGATATTATGTATGACAAGATGCTCAGCGGAAAGTACAATGATGAGCCACCACAAGTCATCGAGGCATTGAATGAAATGCGAGCCAATACTTTCCAGCGGAATGGGGAGTTTTACAAGTGGTTTGGCAATTCAACAGTAAGCTTCCTGAGACCCTCAGCGCAGCCTAACAATATCATGAGCACACATAGGGCATTTGGGCATGGTGGCATGTGCAAGGCGTTGGAATTATTGTGGCCTTGGTATTACTGAGAAAGCATGAACTTCAATGTACTTGATACTATCTCCTCCTGTCGCTAGTGCCAAGTGGAAAAGCTGTTCCTCTAGCAGACCTCATATTGGTTAGTGAAGCTGCACATTGCTTGGTATAAGGTTTCTCTTGATGTCATTAACCCTCTGACAATGGGAGCTAACTGGTCCTCTTACATTTTGGTGGCAATTGACCACTTGACCCAGTGGGTTGAAGCCAGGGCGATATGAGACTTTGGTTTGGTCACAGTGGCCAAATTTATAATAAATGCTTTATTCAGCGGCATGGCTGCCCTCAGTTCCTCCTTACTGATAATGGAACTAACTTCACTTCCCACATCCTCCCAAAGCTTAACTAACTAAAGACCATCTGAGGGGTCTTGACAACCCCATACCATCTCAAGTCTAATGAAATGGTTGAGTGGGTCAATGTGACCTTAGTGAACATACTCCATAAATTATTAGCGGATTGACCCTCAGATTAGAGTTCCATTTTGTCCACCACCATTCTCTCCTATAATATCAGCTATCATCCGCCACAGGGAAGAGTCCCTTACAATTACTATATGGTTGACACCCTGCCCTTCTGGCGCTGCTATACTGCTGTGTAGAAGATACTGGTGGAATAAATCCCCCAACATTAGCTGATGATTCTAGCTGAACCTTAATAAAATTACAAACCAAAGCATACTAGTTCAGAATAGCAAAGAAGACTAAGACTCAAGCTTCTGAATAGTAAAGCGTAGCGGGTTAGCTCAGTTCAAAGATATGGACATGGTTCTATTCCATGATCAAAACAGTTTTGGGTGGAAGAACAAGCTGGCCAGTATCAGGATTATTATGTTTGAAGTTATTGAGAAGACAGGTATGGATGCATATACTATCAAGGACCCCTCAAGAGGTCAGATCAGCAACAGAGTGCACTCCAAGTTACTCCAGGCATATAAGCAATAGGTTTTTGATTGGCCAGTCAAGGGGGTTGTTGGGATTCAAATAAAATCAAATCAAATTCCCTTCTTCTAAATCAGGCTATGCTGAATCAGTCGTTGAACCTACCTGAGCTAGATCTATTTCAGGATCCTCCTCCCCTATTCCTGAGTCACGTGGGGCGGCATTTCCACCCATTCAGTTATGTGAGCGACTCTATCCATCAAGGATAACCACAAGGAGGCCATTCCAGAAGATCAGTAAAGATCCTGAATGGATGAGGCCCTGACAATCCCGAAGGCACTGAGTCCCAACACACCCTATAAATATTGAAGCTTTTTAGTTTAATAAAATATTTGGTATTCTAACTCATTTTCCCATTTCCTCCTCGGCACTCTTTCTGATTTTTCCAGCTTTAAGCCACCATGAAACCTGGTGCCAGTCTGAAGAACTTTAGTGCCAACAGAAGTGGTGCTCACTACAGGGGGCTCCGAGCTGTCCTAAAGTGAAGATGTCTATCACAAAAATGGAAACAAATAGCAGCCCCTAATGACCAAACGACTGGTAAATTGAGGAGTGTTACATGATTGGTTAGTACCTTGTGGTACGCAATGCTGCCCTCGCAGCTGGAGAGGCTAGAATTTCATTCCACCTTTCAACTCTCGCTGCCCTCCCTAATGAGAGCCAATACCAACTCCCGTATGAGAATATCAATGATGTTATTCAACAATTAATAAATGGCATTTACTATGAGGGCACCCACTCCAGCTGCTCCCGCGCCTCCTCTGTACCTTCCACAATGTGGGACCTCTATGCCTCGGCCATATTGCCAGCTGGGGAGCTTACCCTAGCCCTGAACGCTACCTTCATAACTTTTTCCACCCCGCTATCCATCACCTCCTCCAGTTAATCAGATTACACCATCAGGAGGTCTCCTGGCAACTAGGGCTCACCCAGAATTTACATTCTTACATTATTGACTTCTACGACGCTGCCTCCTCCTTCGTGCATGTGAATTGTGAAGCTATACTTGATAACCAACGATTAATCAATGAGTTCCGCAATCAGATTGTAGTACTGGATATTGGAATCTCTGGCTACCTTGAGGAGCAGTTTCATCAAAACGCCCAGCTATTTGAAGCGACATGGACCCAGCGTCTACTCTAAGTCAAAGAACTGGTACATTCCTAACAGCAGCACTACTGAGAGCTGACCTCTAATGACTACCCCCATGGGTGCTGGGCCAGAAGGGCCTAGGGGGCCTGAAGGCCCTGAGGGGCGTCAAGGGCCAGCTGGACCTGAGGGACCACGCGGGCTTCGAGGGCCCCTGGGCCCTTCAACCTCAGTTGAACCCGAAGACCCCTGGCGAAGGGATATAATGACCACCCTGGCCGCCTTATGGGATCAAATCAAAAAAGATGGCCTTAGGATGCAAGCTCTGATCAGATGGTGTCCCCCTCGACCCCAGGGTCTCTATCAAAGCGTTGTCAGATGAGATGGATAAACTCAGCACCTTCACAAAGCTTACCAACACTCATATCTTCCAGCTTGAACAAACTTGTCATAGGTTCGAAACCCAGTTGACCACCATCAAAAACCAGCTCCATCTACAGCACACCGAGATTCAATCCTTAAAGGAGCAGGTTGCCAATAAGGCTTCTGCTTCCACCCTCATTCAGAATTGGGACTACATCCAAGAGGACTTAGAAGGATTGTGGAGGCGGTTGGATCAGCGGGCTCCTCAAGTTTATGCAGAAAAGGAGATCTCAGAGCCAGCACCTATCCCAGGAATTAACACCCTTTCCACTCCCATTGTAGCTAACTATAAGACTAGTTTCAAGGAAAGGTTCACTCCCGGACAGGAAAGTATCGCCTCCTTCCTGTATGTTTAAAGAGTTCCATGGAAGAGGCCACCAATCAACAAAAGGCGAAGCATATCCACTCCTGTCTAGACAGCACCATCTGGGAAATCAAGATCCCCCATATGAAGGGGTGTAACACCTGGAAACAGGTCTGCACCACCTTGATCCAAAAGTTTGGCAGCAACCAAACTCTGGCCAACCAGAAGCAAACGTTCATGGACATTCAACTGAACAAAGGAGAAAACCCTATGGAGTTTGCCAATCGGTTCTACACCCAGGCATAACCTTTGGTCACGATGAACCATATCACTCTGTATGACGCTATCACCGTTGTCATCTCTGTCTTGAGGTCCTATCCTGAGGTGCAAATGCACATTATTGGGCAGAAGAACGGGTTCACCTATATCAGGGAGATTAAGGAGGCCCTCAACGAAAACCCTGCCCCGATCCTACACTCTAAGGATACATCTACTGGCCCCTCTAACCGCCCTAGGGCCCATGTAGTTGAAAACCAGAAGAATCCACGTCCTTGATGCACCTATTGCAATGGCTTTAGACACAGCGCTAAGACTTTCTAGAAACGTCTTTGTTGAAGAGGTGGGAAAAGGGCCATTAGCATGAAGGACGAGGCGCTCCATGCTGACATCCCTGCCCAGCATCAAGTATCCCCTGCACATAAACCAGAAGCCATCATACCCGGGGAAGTAGTTGTGGTATCTGATAACAATAAAGACATTGAAACTGCTTACTCTTCTTCTGATGATTCTCCCATGTTCCTTACGTTACCACCCCAGTTTGGAAGGTTGGTCACCCGAGTCGCCATCCAGGTCCACAAGATTCCAGTTTTGCCATAGTCAACAGTGGCTCCCCCATGAATGTCATTTCTTCCAAGCTGATGAAACGCACCAAGGTCGCTCCCAATATGCCGCACTACATGGAGTATGGAACGGCTGGCCCCCAGTACACCTGATCTATAGGGGCCTATTTCTCTCTACTATTAAATTCGGAAAGCTCACCTTAGATATACCCACCATCGCTCTGGACAACCCCAGCTATGACCTGCTCCTCGGGACTCAGTTCCTTTGAGACTATTCAGCGGTGCTCCATTACAATGGTGGTTTCTCTCTCTTCAAGGACATCAATTACCTCTGGTTTTTGAAACTGCTCATGACTCTAAGGCTGAGGTCAAGGCCCTGCTTGTCTTCTGGAAACCAAAGGACGAATTGATCAGCTCGAGTATCATACCTGGGGCTCTTGAGTCTGACTAACCCTCCTGCTGTTGATGGACTAGAGGGGATGCCAATCTATCTACCATGTGCGACTATCATACCCCAAAAATCCCAAATCATCGTTGATATCTGGGTTCATGTCAATATTCCCTCTGGGTATCTACTGGAAGTCCGAGGCCTAGATAACCCATCTCCCAAGGAAGTGCTGACCTGCCCCAGGATCCTTGATTCAGGATATGCTGGATCTATATCAGTGTTGCTAGCCAACCTGAATGACAAACCAAAAGTTGCAGGTCTGAATCAACCCACCACTTATGTCCGCCTGTTACTGATAGGGGCTGTTGCCAACATTCAAAGCTTTGGAGACTTAAGGGACTTCAGCTGGGAGTCACCACTCTCGGTTAATTTGGTCAACTATAATATTGGAAAGGACCTCTCTGATGAACAGCGACTTAAGGTTCAGGAGCTCTTGGAGGAATACTTGGACTTATTCTCAACTTTGACCTATGATTTTGGAAAGATAAATGGAGTCCTCCACCATGTAGAAACTGGGGGCGCCCCCCTTTTCAGTCCCAGCCTTACTGAAAGAGCAAGGTTGAAGAGGCCCAGTATATGGTGGAGTTCAAGCAGCTGCCTGACGCTGGGCTCTTGGTTCCTTCGCGTAGTCCTTAGCCTCCCCTCTTCTGCTGGTCCAAAAGAAGGATGGCAAGTACCAGGTGGTGATGGATTATTGATGACTCAACTCCATCACCAAGAAGGACAGTTATCCTCTGCCCTGGATTGACGATTCTCTCTGTCTGCTTGCCGGTTCCCAGTACTTCTCAGCCATAGACCTCACTAGTGGGTATTGGCAGGTTGAGCACGCCCCCGAGGACCAATCCAAGTGCGCTTTAATCGCCCATGAGGGGTTGTTTGAGCCCACCCAGATGCCCCAAGGCCGCTGTAACGCCCTGGCCACGTTCCAGCGTGCCCTGGATGGGATCCGTGGGGACTTGAAGCTCTCTTATGTCCTCATCTACCTGGAAGACATTACCATTTCTTGTGAACCTTTAACGGACATGTAGAGCATCTCAAGGAAGTCTGAGCTCTCAGGAAGGCCTCCATCAAGCTCAAGCTCTCAAAGTGCTTCTTTTTCAAGCCTGAGATAGAGTTTCTAGGACACAAGGTCTCCAAGCGTGGAATCCAACCTATACCCAACAAAGTCGATGCCATAGAGAAGATGTCGCGCCCCCAAAGCCTATGAGATATTCAAGTCTTTCTAGGCATGGTGGGCTATCACTGTCAGTTCATCCTGCAGTTTGCCGACCTAGCTGAGCTGCTGTTCTACCTCCTACAAAAGAACGTACCATTAGAGTGGCAACCTGAGCGGGAACAGGCTTTCAACGCTTTATGTATGGCCTTATGTACTAAATCTGTTCTAGTTCATCCTCGCTTCAACCAAATTTTCTTGTTATTCACGGATGCGAGCAACATCGCCATTGATGCTATCATGGATCAGCATGATGAGGACCAGGTTGATCATCCCATGGCTTATTTTAGTAAGACACTAAGTAAGGCTGAGCGGAACTACAGTATCACCGAGAGGGAATGTCTAGCCATTCTCTTAGCTATCAAACATTTCTGGCCCTACCTTTACAGTACTCATTTTAATATTATCACAGACCACTTTTCACTCATGTGGCTTCAACAGATGAAAGACCCTGATGATCAGTTAGCCAGGTGGGCCCTATGACTGCAAAGCTACGATTTCACCATCATCCACTGCGCAGGCGCTATACACCAGAATGCTGACGGCCTCTCCAGGATGCCAGTATTAGCGGTTCTGACCCCAGGGGAAGATCAGCTCTACAACCTGATAGGACAGTCTAAACGATGGGAAATAGAAACTCCCGAGATTCAGGCCAAACTCCCCCAAATGAATCAAGATACCCAAATCAAGGATGGGCTGCTCTATAAGAGAGTCAACAAGAAGTAGCTTCCCTATACTAACCTTCCTCTCAAACTGACGTCATCCTGGAAGGCCATTCTACTCTGGGACATGGTGCGGTTAAGAAGACCCAGGAGTGGCTGAAGTCACGCTGCTATTGGGACCAAATGATAGAAACCATCCAAGAGGTTCTGGAAGCTTGTATGACCTGCCAATCCTAAGACTGGGCCAACCCTACATACCAGCACTCAGTTGTTGCCCAGACCAAACCTTTCAATGTCATTAGTATCAACGTGGTGGGTCCCCTTCCCACTGGGCTGCATGGTCACAAGTATATTATCCTAGCAATAGACCACTTAACTAAGTGGTTTGAGGCGATCTCAGTCCCTGCAGCCACCACTAAGGCTACTGCTCTTTTTCTTGTTCACTCCATTTTCACCCAGCATGGGTGCCCCCAGACCTTTCTTTTGGACAATGGGTTGAACATCACCTCTCACTTAGTACAAGAACTAACTTCGCTATTTGGCACCACCCAGAGTTTCACTGCCCCCTACCACCCTTCTACTAATGGGGCTGTAGAACGCGCTATCAGAACTCTTGTTTCCATCCTACGGAAGTTGGCCTCCCCAGATCCTGCCCGTTGGAACTATTATCTACCCAGCGCCTTGCTTGCTTACCAGGTAAGCTATCACCATGTCATCAAGATGTCTTCATTTGAAGCCCTGTATGGGCGGGTACCTTGGCTACCCAGTAGCATCCAGCCCCTGCTCAAAGCCTCCACCCCCAATAACTCCAATTTAACTATGAGAGCTCTAGCTGATGAAATTGTCCAGCTCCAAGCCCAAGCCACTCAAGGCATTATCACCACCACTGGAAGAGAGACATCCCAATCAAATCTCGGATGACCCTCCTTACCAGATTTTTTTAGGTGACCTCATTCTCTTTTATCATCATTGACCTGAAGGCCAACAGAATAAACTCAACGTACTTTGGTCTGGACTCTACAAAGTCATACATAAGGTGAAGTCCAAGTACTCCAGTTCCAACATCAATCAAGGGACTGTTGTAAATCAGGTGCATGGTCAATTCCTCCAGCTGTATACCCCCCTCTGGCAGGATCTTGAGGGGGGCCTTTCAGTATTTGAGATAGATATTGAATCAAATTCCCTTCTTCTGAATCAAGCTGTGCCAAATCAGTCGTCAAACCTACCTGAGCTAAATCTATTTCAGGATCCTCCTCCCCTATTCCTGAGTCACGTGGGGCGGCATTTCCACCCATTCAGTCAGGTGAGTGATGCTATCCATTAAGGACGCCCATGAGGAGGCCAATCTGGAAGTTCAGTAAAGATCCTGAGTGGATGAGGCCCTGATGATCCTGAAGACACCAAGTCCCAATGCACCCTATAAATATTGAAGCCTTTTAGTTTAATAAAAGATTTGGTATTATATCTCATTTTCCCATTTCCTCCTTGGCACTCTTTCCAATTTTTCCAGCTTCAAGCCACCACAAACCCCGGCGCCAGTCCAAAGAACTGTAGCGCTGACAGGGGTTATGTCACAAACTGATATGATTAGACAATAAGCTCTAAGATGATATGGTGGAATGGATATAATCCACAGAGTTTGAAATGAGTTAGGATTATTCAAGCGCCTCAAAATGAGTCAATATTTGGATGTTGGGGAATCACCTCAAATCTGGCAATCATGAAATTAACAAATGAAGAATTGATGGAACCAATGAGATACAGCGAATTGAATTACTAAGTCATGAAAGTGGTATCATCTGAAGTCGTTACAATAAAAGTGAGATGAGATGATTGAGAAAGTAAGTTGTTAATACTTTTATTTTATTTATTTGAGGCAAGCTGACCGGGGGACGGACATTACTGAAATAGAGAAAGAAAGTATTGACATGAAACCTGAGCAGGGTCAACTCTGTCGTAGAAAGTTTTTTCACCTCCGGATTGGGACTCGGATTTTTCTGGTTACATCATGGGTAAGGTTTTCGTGTTATTATACCTACTAACCGCCAATAGTTTCCTTCAGCTGGCACCCCGATCGATGTGCGAAGGGTGGGAATTGAACCCGCAACCTTCAGGTTGGTAGCCATACGCCCTTACCGACTCGCCTTCCACCCCCTAAGTTGTTAATACTTTTAAAGTGAGCGGAACAGAGAGAATCCACTATAGTTATTATATTAACTAAAAAGAGTGTAGTGGGAGCAAGTGCTCTATAGTTATTAAATTAGTTTATTCTGTTGTTTTAAAAAGCAACGATTGTCATATCATTATTCCTATTGCTCAGTGGGCTGAACCCTGTGCAAAACCCTTACAGCATATCTCAACAATTCTGTTAAAATTAGAACAAATGTTATGCTAGGCTCCTTTTTTGAGCTTGCTTTTAATGGAATATAATTTCTATATAAAATTTATTTCAAAATTTATATCAAACAATATGAACTAAAAGTGAAAAAGGCTTGGATACAGTGGAAGGAAGAAGTCTGATTGTATGTCAATACTATAAGCTTTAACATACTATAAAACTTTATTGGGGAGAATAAACTTAGGATGTTTCGTGAAATCTATCTAAAACACTTTGAAATAAAAGATGCAGTGTGTCATTTTACCTATTAGTCATAATCTTATGAGTAACTGTAATTAGCCAATTGATAATAAAAGGTATCAAATGATGTTGTCATTCTACTAAAATAAATTTAAAGGAAACATAGCACTCCAAAAATAAATTATTTGCGACTCATTTTACAATTTTATTGAAAATCAGATCTTTAGCTATAGAAGAGTATATACACCCAAGCTTGTCATGATACATTGGGGAGCTAAGGTGAATGTATAAAACTGGTGTTATTAGAAGATTTTAAATTAATCTAGGTAATATTATCTGATAAAAGAAATGAGCAAGATGAGCTATTAATTCCATAATGTCTAAGTTCAGCTTCCACAAAGCTATCTGACCTACCTATTATTGCTTACAGTGAGTATTGAGGCAAGACAGAAGTAAGTAATATGGACAAGGGTATCAATTTAGGCTGAGCACTTTATTTTTAATAAAAAAACTAAACTCTCCATATGAATCCTTTTTAATAGTACTAGTGGTGCCCAACCCAAAAGGGGGAGCCGCCATGCATCTTTATTTGCAAATGGGCCAAACAAAGGATTATCATATATCAAAAAAATTCCTAATATAGCCCTAGGCATCAGCCTAGGAAGCCATATCAGATGGCGAGGAGGCTTTGGGGAAACTTTTGTCCGGCGCCCGCTTTAGCTGGCAGACCATGCAGACAGCATTGGGGTGGGAGCATCATTGACATGGGGCATAAGGAGGTATAGTTGGGGGTTTTCTTCATTAATGAGGCCGGCGGTGTCCATCGCCTCAACGTATTGAGCATGTTGATGCTCAGCCAAATTGATGAGAGTTGGCACTCTCCTTATGAATCCTTAATTAGTATAGGAGACTTGGGTTAAACTCAATATGAAATTGGGTGTATGCAGTTTACCAATACTTACTATATCTTTAAGGGCTTTGAACTTCTTAAAATAATTTTGTCCAAAAATCTTTATGGCAATAAAGTGTATTAAACTTACATGGAAAAGAAAAATTAATCTAAAGAAGTAATTCACAATTGATTTCAAATCCATAAAAATATCTTTTATAAAAAACTCTCTTTAACCGCTCAAAGTCACTTTTGAGCGATTTTAAATTTAAGTTTATTTATCCACAGCCATCTGCCCAAACCTATTCTTTGATGTCCTTGGCTCTGCCGCCTGCCACCCCAGTGTGGGGCAGCAGTGCACCCCCACCTAGCGTTTTCCGCCCTGCAGGCAAGCGCGTTCGGACAGGTTCAAACAGCCCGCCCACTGCTTCCAACCGTTTTGTCCCCCCACGAGACCTAGCACTCCACCTGGCGCGCATCCACCCTTCTCGCCCCCATCCTCTCGCCCTCCCTCGCTCTGCTATTCGCTATTGCCTCAGAGTGGACTATGGACGTTTGTTCCCATATGCCAATAAGGCAATTATTGACCTAGCCACTACAGCCTTTGCGCCAGCTGGCTTTATGGACTTCCGCCCTTTTAAGGGCTACTTTGACGTTGGGTTCCAATCTGAGGAGGATGCTGAAGCGGCAGCACAAACTCCTCTAATTTATAAAAAAACCCCATTCCCACAACCCGTACTCGCCTCCCTTCAGACACCACGCTGGTGGTATCCTTTGCAAATCTCCCATCCCACCTTCCACCCCAGGTTTTGTATGACCAGTTGGTCGCGGGGCTCATGGCTTATGGCACTCAGCCCAACCTCATCTTTGCCATTCCTTCTGGTGCAGAACGCCTTGCTGCTCCTCGTGCAACAGCCACCATCATACCACACCACCCTACCATAGCCCAACAAATCCCACCCCGCGCTAGCGTGGCTGCAGCACCTGATCATTTCTTTTGGGCTCAGGTCGATAATGGTAGGCAGATTTGTTCCCTCTGCTTTGGCCTCGACCATGCAAAAAGAGCATGCCCTAAGGCCAAATCTGCTGATGCAGCTTCTGAGCCCCCCTCTGGAGGTTCAGTATGGGGCGCTTTGCTGCCCCTCCCACCCTCCAATCTCGTTCAGTGGGCCCACATGGAAAATCAGCCCCACCCAAAACCTCCATCCTCACTCTCCCACCTAAATCTACGCCAGCCAATCAGAGCAATGCTTGGACCAACATTCGTACCCAAGCAGCTGCCCATTCGCCCAATCCTACCCACTCAAATTTAAATGCCACTATTCCAGTGAACCAAAATCCATGGGATCTATTGGCTGAAACTGACGAATCAGGTAATATCCTTATTAGTAAGCATACAGGTCAACCTCTCTGCCATGGCGATTATGGTCAGGCAGAATTT
Source organism: Massospora cicadina (assembly GCA_022478985.1). Classification (NCBI taxonomy): domain Eukaryota; kingdom Fungi; phylum Entomophthoromycota; class Entomophthoromycetes; order Entomophthorales; family Entomophthoraceae; genus Massospora; species Massospora cicadina. The sequence continues at coordinate 80,761 of JAKSZP010014614.1, read as the reverse complement.
TCCCTTCCCGACTTTGATGAAACCCCTACCCCTCGCCATTTTGATCCTCTACCCAATACAACCCCTTCCAAAGTGACCACCAGCTCGCCTTAGCTGCGGTGGCCTCTCCTCATTGCCCAAAACTATGCACCGCGGTGGCCCAGTCAGTGGCTCAGCTCCAGCATGGCCTGCCCACCATCTTCTTCCCCCTGACTTCCCTGAATCTCCCTGCAGTGACATCTCAAATTTATTTGATGATGCTGAAATTGCTGTTATGAATGTCGCAACACTTGCTTCATTCAACCCCTCAGCCAAAATCACCCGCCACAGTATCTCCCTTTTCACCCAACTTCCTGAAGCCCGCAAAGAAGCTGAAGTTCTCCTCGCAGCTTTTGTTGAGACACTTTCCCGTCATTATCTTGATGCAGAAGTGGAAAACTCCTACTACGCTGACCTCAGCCCCCACTATGCAGATGCCCCAACGCCCTGGCTCTCTGCTCTGATCCGGTACTGCAACCAACACCCCTTGATTGAGGTGGGTCTTTCTGAAAACCAACCCCCCAACCTCTATTCACCCTCTGCCATGGTGGGTTAAGCAGTTTCTGCTTCCCACCTGGTTAGTAGTTTGTTTTGCCATTTTGAGTGTTGTGATCGGTACTGTCCTCCCCTGGTTGGCATACCTCAAATAAATCAAAATATCTTTTATATATATAAAGAAGATGTCAGCATTTGTACTGAAGAACACAAAAAATGCTAGAAATATAAATTAAAACATCTAAACGCACCACTGAAATTGAGCCTTGAGGAATCATATACATTATTGCTTATTAGACCTCTGCCCTTAGTAGCAAGGTTATTAAGGGTATACAAATAGTCACCGGGTATAACCTGTCTCAGTATTCAGGATTTCTCCCCTAAAGACTTAGAATGATGGGAATATGACAATCTTGAAGCTTCTCAAAGAGAAACCATGGCTTGACCATTTATATAATTGGGGACGAACATCATGAAAAATAAGGCCTAGGCGTCCTATCCCCCACAGGGCACTGACCCATCCTATATATATAGAAGTTAAAGCTATTAAAAATTATTTTATACAAGTTCTTAAGTTTAGAATCTTCTCTTAGTTTGATTATTTTTTTTAAACTTGAGTTTCTCAATTTTTAGTTATATTTTAGTAACTTTTGAGTTTTATGCCTTAATTTCTGAAGTATTTTTCAGTAAATCGTTTTTTGTGATATTAACCTCCTTGCATCTGTACTTAGTTGGCCAGTGCAATGGCGTTTTTAAGTATATTATAGTACTACTAAATTATTGATTTACAAGTGAATTTACCCAACTTTGCTCAAGTTCATTTATAAGCTCACACTGACATACCCTATAGGCTGTGCCAGTACTACTCAAGAGGCACTCAGACTAACAGCTTCGCTGTTGCCCTTGTAGCTGGTGAATTGATTATCCCAAATTCAGTTTTCTCTACTTAAAACTCAAACACTGATTTTTTTAGTTTTAGGTGAGCAGATTTGGTTAATTATTCAGTAATATCACCAATTCTTGGCCATTTGCTCAAATAGATTGAACCAATCAGACTTGATTAGCTTCAGGGGAGCAATTTGGTTTCTATTAGCTAGTATTTTCCAATTCTCAGCCACTTGCCCAAATATATTGTTCCTATCAGACCCAATAGTTTCAGAATTTATAATATTCGCCAATTATCACCCACTCACCTAAATATATTAAGCCTATCAGACTCAAAGGTTTCAGATGTTAGTCATTCAGTACGTCAATACATCAGTATGTCAGGGAATGTGTTTTATTAAGTAAATTTCCTCCTAAAATTTATAACTATACACCTTTGCATAATTTCAATTATAATTATTGTGATTCAGTCTAGTTGCCAACGTTTGGGCCCTGCAGGAGCAAAGGTGCAAATATTCGCCTCTCTACAGCCATTTCACTCTTCATTGACATTTCAAAAATCTAGACATAAGTTCCTTAATACTCCAGGTTACCAAGAATTTTTTTAGATTCGGCTATCTTGCTGTTAAAAAGCTAAAACTTGGTGCTCAGTACAGGGTGCCCAAGTTGTAACTAATGAAGACGTTGATCATGAACCATGGAGATAACTCTAGTAACAAATTTCATCCCACAAATGGGGAGCGAAGCATTACCCAATGTGTAATACTTTTAATGGGGGTACCACCTTTAAAACAATGAACCTATAACTCTGGTCTACCTTTAAATTCAGACTACTTGTGCCTGAGTGTTTTCAGTTCTTTCTCCAAACTGACAACATAGATATTATCATTCAACAACTATTAGATGGAATCTATATTGCTGAGAATTAATACAGACATTCATGAGCTAACAATGTCACATTTTAAATGTGGAGATTCTATGGTACAGTTACATTGGCAAACAATGAGCTGGTCAGTTGGGTAGAACCCTATTTATGCCAGTTCATTTATCCTGCCGAGTCATTTCCTCCAGACATTAGGATTACACCACCAAGTAGAGTTACGCCAGCTAGGATTAGGGCAGGTCCTCATACTAATTTGGTAAAACTTTACAAAGCTATTTCTATTATGTTCAGGATAATAGTGAAGTAATTTAAGTTAACCCTTGACTTATCAACAATGCTCAGAATTAAATCGCCATGCTGGAACCTGACTTTTATGGCTACATGGAGACGACCTAACTCAACAGCTACAAAATGTGAAAATAAATTAATTGGATATATACGGAATTCTTCATCAGAAGCTGCTGCACAGACCAAGGCTTTATAGTTGGTATTAGTAAGATGTTGAAATCAAGTAGAGGCATTGCGTGACCAACTGCAGCTACATTGAAGGACTGCCGCCATTAATAAAGGATTTGAAGAGGACCAAGAACATAGGGGCCACAAAGGCATAAGGTCAAACCAAATTAAATGTTCTGAGGGGCTGCAAGGCCCCAAAGGTCCAAATGGACTCAGGGTCCTGAAGGGGATGAGAGCGACAGGGTTTTAAGGGCCCACCTGGCCCCTGGGTTAAGTGTAACCCTAACTGAAAGTTCCAAAGATCCCTTTAAAAGCAAGATTATCAAAAATATTGAAACAAAAAAATAAATTTAAAAATAAATTGCACAAGGATGTGGGGTTCACTATGAAGGTAACCTAATTTATCCTAACGTTACCTTGGGAATAATAGGCTTCAAAATGGAGTGTGTCAAAGCGTTTATGAGATTTCAGATAACGGTTCAGCAAGATGGATAAGAATCATGCTAACCTAGAAGCTCAGGTTAGCTATTTTGAGTAAAAAATTCTAAGCTTAGAATCCAAAAAGAAACAACACTTTAATGTCAGATTTCTTGACTATTTTTGGAACAAATTACAGGATGACTTGGAAAAGATACAAAGATAAAAGGACCTAAAATTTTCCAGATGATATGCAAATCAGTAAATACCGGACCTAGTTGCATCAGTATCCTGGCATTAATACACTCTATGCATCATCAGGCCCCCATTTCAGACCCAGCTTCATGGAACAAATTTACCTCTAGTCAAGAGAGCATCACATCATTTTTTTATTTGCACACAAGAGCACTTTGGAAGATGACACCAATCGCCAAAAAGTGAAGTATATTTACTCCTTCCTTTTTGGAAAACCTGAGGAATTATGACCCCCAACTAAATGAATGCCAGATCTGGTCCCAGGTTTTGACCGCTCTAGTACAAGAATTTGGTAATGACCAGACCCTCTCAAAATAAAAGAAAGCCTTTATGGCCTATCACCTCAACATGGGGGAAAGACCCCTCAATCTTGCGTCATATTTATGCTAGCACACAGCCGTTAATTATTACCTGCTAAAATTTCTTTGATGACGCCATAACCGCTGTCATCTCTGCCCTCAAAGCATGGTCTTAAGTTCAGCTCTACATGATATGCCTCAAATAAACCTTTACATGTATATATGAGTCAAGAATGCTCTAAATGAGATCTCAGTGGCCACCATGAACAAGTATGCAACTTCAGTTTGGACCCATTATAGTCTAAAAGTCACACTCTAAAGACCAAGGAGAAGAACGAGACTTTTAATTCTTCTCTAAGGGCTGATGGCACACTAAAGAGGAGTGCTACAGTTGGCATGCAAAAGAGGTGGAACACAAGTTATCAGAAAAAGTCATCATAGTTATAGAGGCTCTTTGGGCTGACGCCGCCCTACTATGTCTCTACTCAAATCTGATATCCCAAGAAATTGTTTTCAGGGAACCCTGTATATTAAGAATAACAACTGATATAATAAGCACTTCTATACTGCTTATACTTCTAATGAGTCAGCCATGTTTCTCACAATACCGCACTAATTTGAAAGTCTGTTTAATTGGGGCTGCAGTCAAGGTCCATAAGATCCTCATATTCACCATAAAAAACAAAGGGTCTCTAGTAAGCGTCATCTCATTTAAATTTTTGAAAAAAATCAAAATTCGCACTCTGTGCCACACTACATGAAATATACACCGCTGGTCCTCAGTGCACCATATCCATTAGGGCCTATTATATGCTTCCCCTTACGTTCATAAAGAATTTGTTAAAGACCTTTTTATAGCCCTAGATAACTTTCTTTATGAGCTACTGTTAGGTACGTATTCCTCCAAGAGTACAACATCATTATTAAAAATACAGAAGGATCTCTGTCCTTGCTTACTATCGCTTTTCCTTGGCGTTTGGAATAGCAAAGGATATAAAGAGCATTTGAAGGTTTAAACCATTTTATTAGAGCTGAAAGTTTGGATATATCAGCTTGTCTATCACTATGAGGTCTGCATGTAAGTCTTTCGCCTCATGTAGTTGACGAAGCTTAGGGGATGTCTTGTATCAACCAGAGCCTAAAGAGATTACTCTGTGTTCACAGGTTATAGTAGAAACCCGATCCACATAATTACACTTCCAGGAAGCCTTTTAAGAAATAAAGGGACCATAAATCCTTTCAAAAAATCTAAATTGGAAAGGTGTCACGATTTTGTCAGACTGGATGATAGGCTTGGGACATCCAAGCGGAAACCGCTGAACACAGTATCAGTTACAAATATTCAATTGCCTTGAGATGAGGTGATATTGGGATATAACGAGTCTTATTAGATACTATGAGTTTATTGTATCGCCTCTATATAAGGCAATAAGTTGAAAAGCGATGTTGATGTTTGATGAATACAAAGAAAATCGCCTTCAAAAAGGGTGACAGCGGATTAAGAATAATAATCCAAATATGAGGAAAATTGGCAGAATAGATAAACCCAAGCAATAAGAAATAGTATCGCCTGCAGCTGATGTATATAAGTGAAATGGACGATTGAGAGAGGTAGGTTTTTTAGTTGAAGATGAGCGGGACAGCGAGACGTAGCTAAAAAATTATATAATATATAAAAGAACTGGTTGGGGCGATTGCTCCTATTTTTAAACATATTTTCAAGTGCGTCCAAAGGACTGACAATCTTCACATCATCCATCCGTTGTTCAGAGGGCTCAACCTGTTTGAATAGCCTGGCGGATCCTAGTAAACTATCCAAAATTATAACAGTGGTGCTCACTACAGGGGGCCCATTGACCAACCATACAACACTCTAGAACCTCAGTCATTAACTATGACTTATTCAGGCCATGTCATTGGGGAGTCTTCCAAGAACCCTATAACAGCTGGATATGAGAAACTCAAAGTTACCTTGGATGCAGTACACAGAAACCAAGATGAACTCCTTCAAGAACATAACGCTGTCATGCAACAGCTTGATAGTACATTTAGTCAAATGTGAATCTTGGGACTACAAAACAAAGAACTTGCTAAATGACTAAATGATACAACCCAGTGGCTGCAATATGCAGAACAAAGATTTTCTACTCTTTCACAGATGTCTCTCTGGGAAGAAGATGACTATCAAAAAGATGCCTCCTATGTAGGAGAAGACAACGCTGGTCACAGCTACGACACTCTCAATAATAGCACTGGCTATTCATATGAGTCAGAACATCACTTACCTCCAGTAATGGCTGTACTACCTACCACCGATGGTCATGCCACCCCAGAAGTGATAAATATCCCAGCTTCCGCTAATCACACTCCTCAGCAAGAATCCGCTTTTGGGTCTCATTTTATTCCTCAGTGCAGCCCTAATACCCGTGAACAAAGGGAGAAAATTAATGTCAAAAAAGATACCCCCATTTAACTGTAATGGGAACATCCATGGGTTCTTTAAATGGTTTAAGTTTACCGTGAAAGGAGCCTCCAAAAAATGGAAGGCTAAGTTGCTAATATCTGCTCTGGATGTGGGAAGTGCCGATCAGGTCACCTGTTACCTCCCTAGTAGTTCTGTATCCTATAAAGATGTAAAAGAAACCGTACTTTGATTGTTTGGAGGAAACTCAAAAATGTCACAGCGGAAAGCGTAATTATTAACCATCAGATTCCATAGAAACAAGACTCTCATTGAGTTCGCTAATCAATTTACAACAGAAGCCCATGTACTGATTGGAGCTGGGTACTTAGCGGAAGCTGGCATGTGCATTGCCAAGTCCACCGCGGTGAAGCCATATTGTGAACTTTCTAATGTTATTTCGCCACTTCTGGATGATGAAGTACCTCTGCTTAAGATTGTACAGTTTTTATGGCGGGTAACTCCTAACTTTCTGCCACCAAATTCAGATTGCAAGCCTACCGCTGCCACGGCACCCCATTATTCTGGAGAATACTATTGTCCGCCTCCGGCTTCATTTAGTAATCCTTGGCCTTTCTACAACTCTGCGCCTTGTCCTCGACCAAATTATAATCAACAGTTCAATCAGCGTCAATAGGCTGGCCATGACAACGCCAGCAACCTAGTTATTGATCTGGACCCAACTATGCCAACCATCAATAATCAGCTTACTGACCTGGAACTGGGTATACTGAGAAACCCCAACCCTTCCAGTCTGGACCTGCTTATGATAACCCAGGACGTGGTTCCTATGGGGTCAACTGCTACAAATGTGGTCGCCCTGGTCATTTGGCAAAATTCTGTTGTAATCACCAAGTGAATTACATACAACAAGACCAATATTTAGGGAAAAGATGGAGCGGAGTAGAGACAGGACCCTCTACCTCCGCGATACACACTTAACATGTCCCCAAAATCAATAATATCCTGCAAAAGCTCCTCAGTACGATGATGGAATTTTATATCAACAGTTGGTTGGAGGAGTAAATGTAGTAACCCGAGCTCAAGCTAAGGCGGCGGCAAAAGAAGAGCCCCTCAATCAACCAAAACCCTATGCCTGTCAAATGCTTGATCAAGCATCCTCAGACCAACTTGATCCTGCCGCAGATGCACCAAGTCTGAAAGGAGTAAACGTCGCCCTTCCAGTAGATACCATTGTCAGAGAATACCCCCAAGTCAGAGAGGGGATTATGGATTTTCTTGGGAAAAGAGAGCCTGTAAATGTTTATGTATTAAACCTTCAATATTCTTCTTATTCTCAGTATACATACTGTGATATTTTTGTAGTGAAAAATAGAGTTCGCGCTATAATAGACACTGGTGCTCCAGTCAGCATAGTTTCCACTAAGTTAATGCAAAAACTGACATTGAAACCTGATGTAGACCATCGCATGGTTTATGGAACTGCTAGAGCTGTAAGTTCTGTCTCTAAGGGAGCTTATAGTAAGCTACCTCTGCGTTTTGGGTCCATTGTCATTGTGGCTCTGGCGATTGTCTTACCAAATGAACACTATGACATATTAATCAGGACCACTTTTCTACATCATTTCAGGGCTATCGTTGATATGATGGAGGAGACCCTCAACATCTTGGGTCAGCGGATCCAAATATACTTTACTACTAGGGGAGTACCAAAGGATCTGGTACATATAAGTCATATCAACCTTGCCTACAGTGACAGGATATGGCCTGTTTGCTACCATCAACTGAAGCGCAAAACTCAGGCCCTTCCTCAGCAGATTTATGAATACCAAGGGATACCTCTTCGAGCGGCAGGACCCATATCCATCCCTTCCGGCTATCAAGTCTTAGTGAATACTGAGTTAGAAGTAGAAGTGCCGAGTGGGCTATACAGGGAAGTTATTGGGCTCTATCATCAAACATGGTTTGAGCCGCATGTGGCTCCAGGAATTATACACCCTGGACATGGGGAGATAAAGGTTTTGTTAGCAAACCTGCAGAACGAACTAATGCAAATATGCCACCACCAAACTATAGCATATCTACATCTGATTCCCATAGATGAGGTCCACCAGGTTCATGATTTTGGATCATTAGATGAATTTGGACTACCACTTGAACCATTGGTTGATGTACTAATAGTGGTACCATGGAGTAATTTAATGGGATTAATGGATGAAAAAAAAGATCAAGCAATGACTTTATTTCAGAAATACCAGGGGATTTTCACTGTTGACAATCACGATTTGGGGTGTGCTCAGGGGTGGTCCATCTATTGGATACCGGTGATCATTCTCCAATAATGTCTTGACCAATCCGCCACTCTCAGGCAGCAGAAGACAAGGTTACTGAAGAAATTGATAAGTTATTACAACCAGGGATGCTTGAGCCATCCAAGGGCCCATGGGCTTCACCTGTTCTAATAATAAACAAGAAGGACGGTAGCAACCAGGTGGTAAGAAACTATCGGAAGCTCAATAGTATTACAAAAAGTATATGTACCCCTTGCTAAAAATCAATGACACTCTTGACCAATTAGGGGGACCGCTACTTTTCTGCGAAGGACTTAATATCAGGCTACTGGCAAATTGAGTTACTCTTGGTGGAACAGGAAAATGCGCTGTGATCACTTTTAAAGGCCTTTTTCAACTAACATGGATGCCTCAAGGACTGTGGTATGCTCCTGCTACTTTTCAGAGGGCCATGGACACTTTTCTTGGTGACCTGAAACTGCATGCGTTCTAGTATACCTCAATGATATTAACAAATTCTCTCGAACCTTTTTGGAGCACCTAGACTACCTTGAAGCAGTATTCCATTAACTGGCTGAGGCGAAATTAAAAATTAAACCTCAAAAGTGCAACTTTTTTAAAAAACAGCTAGAATATCTGGGTTTTGTGGTAGACACAACTGGGCTGCAGCCACAACCAGCTAAGGTGGAGGCCATTAGCAAAATGGCTACACCTAATAATAAGCGTGACATACAGGTATTTCTGGGGATAGTCAGTTACTATCGACACTTTATCCCTGATTTTAGCTGTATTGGGGGCCTGCTATTCGAGTTAAAAAAGGACGCTGTGTTTGAGTGGATGGAATGTCATCAATCCGCTTTTGATGCACTCCGTATGGCATTGAGCAGTGCACCGGTGTTGCAATACCCAAACTTTGACTGGTAATTTATTGTTCAGATGGATGCATCCCTTTTTGTGTTGGGGCAGTACTTTCAAAGCAAGATGATGAGGTAGAAGAACATCCTGTTGTTTTCTGTAGTTGTAGTCTGAACTGCCATGAGCGTAACTATACTGTGACTGAGTGGGCATGCTTAGCAGTAATTAACGCATATAAACAATTTGGAGTCTATCTGCATGGGGTATAGAATTAAAGTTGTAATTGATCACATGTCACTATGCTAGTTGCAAAATCTCAAAGAACCAGAAGGACGGTTTGCTTGATGGGCTCTCAAGTTACAGGCTTTTATGATTTTGAGATTCTCCATCAGCCAGAAAAGAAGCATCAGAACGCGGACTGTTTATCTCAGTTACTGACTTTTGCGGTGACAGTGGACCCTAGTGACGTGATGTATGATAAGATGCTTAGCGGAAAATATGATGACGAACTGCCTCAAGTAATCAAAATGTTAAACAAATTGCACTTAAATACCTTCCAACAGAATGTTGAACTGTATAAACGAGTTAGCAATTCTATGGTGAATTTCCTGCAGCCCTCTGCATGGCTGGGAATGATTATGAGCGCTCACAGGGCAGTCAGGCATGGTGGCATGCGTAAGACTATGGAGTTGTTACACCCCCCGTATATAGGGAAAGTATGAGTTTTGATGTGCTCAAAACTATTTCCTGTTGCCATCAGTGCCAAGTGGAGAAGCCGTTCTATCATATGACATCATATTGGTTGGTGAAACCACATTTAACTTGGCATACAGTCTCCCTCTATGTCATTGGGCCCTTGCCAACAGGAGCCAACCATTGTAAGTATATTCCTGTGGCTAAAGACCACTTGACCAGGTGGGTCAAAGCAAGGGTAATATGAGATCTGGGGGCCGTTACGTTAGCTAAATTTGTGCTAGAATGCATTATTCAGAAGCACGGTTGCCCTCAGGTTATTCTCACTGATAATGGCATTAACTTCACCTTGCACATAATTCCTAAATTGAATGAGCTTATGGGGGTCCATGGAGTTCTAAGACCCCATATCACCCCAAGTCCAATGGAATGGTTGAACAATTGAATGGAACTCTGAAAAATACTCTGAAAATTAGTAACAGATCACCCTTCTGATCGGAGCTCTCTCCTTTCCACCGCCGTTTTTGCTTATAACATTAGTTACCATTCTGCCATAGGAAAGAGTCCCTTTCAATTACTATATGGCTGACACCCAGCTCTTCCAGCATTGCTTTATGCGTGTGTAGAAGACACTGGTGGATTAGTCTCCAACCACTATTTGACTAACCTCGCAAACATTCTGATCAAGCTACAAACTAAAGCATATCATTCAAATTGGCTAAGAAGATTAAGAATCAGGCCGCTGATTAGGCACGTCGTAGTGGGTTGGTGCCATTCAAGGAAAGCATTATGGTTCTCTTTCATGATCATCATGGATTTGGGCATAAGCATAAACTTGCTATTATTTGGATAGGTAAATATTGAAATAATAGAGAAGATAGGAGTCAATGCATATACTATTAAGGATCCTACAAGTGGTTGGATCAATAATCAAGTACATGTGAAGTTCCTCAGACCTTATAAACAATAGGATCCTATTGTTCAGTCAAGGAGGGGGTGATGTCGCGATTTTGATATGACTGGATGATAGCCTTGGGACAGCTGGGCGGAAACCGCTGAACACAGTATCAGTTATGAATATTCAATTGCCTTGAGCTGAAGCAATATTGAGATATAACAAGTCTTATTGGATATAATGAGTTTATTGGATCGCCTCTATATAAGGCAACAAGGCAATAAGGCGATGTTGATGTTTGACAAATATGAAGTAAATCGCCTACAAATAGGGCAACAGCGGATTAAAATAACAAGTCAAATTTGAGAAAAATTGGTGGAATAGAATAACCCAAGCAATGAGAAATAGTATCGCCTGCAGCTGATGTATATAAGCGAAATGGGCGATTGAGATAGGTAGATTTTTTAGGGCAGACAAGCGGGACAGCGAGACGTAGCTGTAATTATAAAATAAATAAAAGAACTGGTTGGGGTGATTGCTCCTTTTTTTAAATATATTTACAAGTATGTCCAAAGGACCGACAATCTTAACATCATCTGTCGGTTGTTCAGAGGGCTCAATTTGTGTGAATACACTGGCGGTTTTTAGAGATACTGTCCAAAATTATAACACAAGGTATTCTCAACCCCACATACATCTGCTCAATCTATATATTTCTGACCAAAATTAACTCAAAAAGCTCGCATACTTAGATCTAATATGAATTACCTATTTATGCTTAGTACCCAATTGACAATATCTGATATGTCTGTGAGTTTTGAAGCCTTACAACTTTGGGTTAGAAGAGCTTTCCACTATGGCGCTAATCACAACATTGATAGGAGAAATCCTCACTCAAGAACATTTTAAGAAGAAAAGTGAGCTTTTAGAGGAGTGCTATAATTTATTCTCCACATCTACATATGACTTTGGTAAAGTGAAAAGGATTTTACACAATATGGAGATAGGGTAACCTTTACTAGATTATTACAAAATTATTGGAAAATTAAGGAAGAAGAAGCCCAAGTTTATACAAACCTAAGAAATTGCTATCCACAAGACAATTTATCACTCATAAAAGTAGAAGGGTGTCTCCTAACAATATGATTGAAGAAAATTGGAGCTATTAGGTCATCATGAATTACTGTAAGCCCATTTCATAAACATGGAAGAATAGTTATTACATCCCATCAATTAATGATTCTTAATGGCTCATGGATGGGGCCCAGTTTTTTAAGCGAAGGAACTTTATAGCATGAACACGCAGATCAAATTAGCCTTAAGATCAAGCCAAGTGCATCCTAATCGATAACAAATGCATATTTGAACTAAAATTGCATTCTGCAGGGGCTATGTAATGCCCTGACTCATTCTGACATTCTTTGGACGGACTCCTGGGTGAAGTAAAGGTGTCCTGTGTCTGTTATATCTCAACATCGTTATTGTATTTTTCTAAAACTATTTATGCCTTTATAGATCATCTTCACCAGGTTTTCAATCAACTTCAGAAGACATCACTAAAAGTCAAGCCCTCCAATTGCTAATTTTTCAGGTATAAATGATATACTAGAGGCATATGGTTAATAAGGAAAAAAATAACCTTTAACTGATAAAGTCGCTACCATATAGAAAAGTTTACTATATGGAGTACTAGGAACATACAGGTTTTCCTAGTTATTGTGGGGTATTATAGGTATTTTATCCTAAAATTTTTGACCTCGCCAAAACTTTGGTGTATCTAATGCATATAAAGTCCCTATTGAATGAAAACTAGTGCAAGACCAGCTCTCTATCTCCTTTGGTTGGCCCTAACCACTCATCTTATTCTAGTTCATCAAAAAATTGATCAACCATTCATACTATTCACCAAAGCCAGTGATGTGGCTGTGGGGGCTTTCTTGGCTAACTAGATGTGCAGCAAATGGATTAAAACATGGCTTAATTCAGAAAACTTTATCAAAGGCCAAAAAAACTACAATGTTACCAAGAGGAAGTGTTTGACTGTACTTATTGCTATAAAGCACTTCTGGCCTTATTTATATAAAACCATTTTTGCCATCATCACCACTATACATTAAAGTATCTCAACAATTAAAGGTTCCAAATAGTTGATTGGCAAGTTAGTTTTCCAGATAGAAAATTTTATAATTTACCATTGTAAAATGTGCCAATATGACTCATTAAAACTTGGATGGGTTAAAGAATACGCCAACCTAGGCATTATTAGTGCAAAAAGATTGTTGCTTGATAATTTAATTGGCTGGTTTTATTTTCGGGAAATGTAAACCCTTGAAGCCAGAAAAACATTACAATTATAGTCCAAAAGCACACTGATACAGGATGTTATATTTTAGAAACTAATTGATTAAAAGTAGCAACCCTATGTGCAACCCTTATATTAAACTAAATTATCCATGAAGGACACTCAAATATATTACATGAGCGGCTAAGAAGTTCTATGAGTAGTTTAGAAAACTGTCTTAATAGGACTAAATGCATTGAGACTAATGGGAAGTAGTGGAAGTCTGTCTAATATGTAAGGATCATATTTTGAAGAGCCCTTAGTATCAGCATGAGTTGTAGCACCTTCTTTACCGCTTAGTTTCATTAGTGGTGACGTCATAGGGCCCATACCCATTGGTCTCCACAGTCATTGCTATATACTAATCACAATCAACAATATCACAAAATTGGTAAAGCTCATTGCTATTCCTACTACTACTGCTAAAGCCACATCCTTACTCTTGTTACACTTTGTCTTTTCTAACATTTGTGCCCAAGTGTTTTGCTCTTGGACAATGGGTAGAACATTACATCACAAATTGTTTAAGTTCCAAACTCCTTATTTTAATACCAAGCAGCACCTTACTGCTCCATATAATCCTAATATTAATGGGTCAGTAGAACGTGCTTACTGTACTTTGGTTTCTATTCTCTTTAGGATGGAAGCCTTGGACCCCATGTGATAAAACCGTTACATGGCCTCCGCCTTATTAGCTTAATTAAGCTATAACTAGATAATTTATTTGTCACCATTCTAGGATCTGTATGGAAGAGAGCCTCAATTGCCCAGTAGTGTTCAGCCCTTAATGGACTCCGCCACGCCTGGGACTAATGAGATATCTATGAGGGCGCTGGCTGATTAAATAATTAGACTATAAGAGCTTGCCACTCAAAGGATTAACTTGACAATCCTGAGAAACTATGTCATTAAGTGCTAGTTGATCAGCTATCTAACTTTCAATATCAGATATCACATATTGTTCTATCTCATCGCCCTGGTGGGTGACCTAACATAATGGACACCTTCTTATTGGGCCTTATTACATACTATATTAGCCTGGTTTCAAATGTTAAACTGATAATGTCATCCAAGGCAGGTTGTTAATTGCATACATGATAGTTTCTTGTAACCATATGTCTCTCTTCAACAGGATCTTGAAGAAGCAATGTCAGCGACATAACAAAGAATGCTCCAAAATTACTGGAAATCAGAATTGCAAATTGTTCAAACATCCTTTTCTGGAATCAAGCCTTCAGTAAATGGATGTAAGTCGCTTAAAAGACTCCTGCAATGAATGGGCAAGGATCAATGCAATGGTTTATAATTGTCACCTGATGCAACTACGTCTTGGTATCCAGAAATATAAGTCTAAAGCCCTAGAACAACAGGAAAATGAAAATCTAGAAGCTGTTCCAAAGAGGCGACTTTGGATTGACTTCTTACTGGATGAAGAGTGAAGAAAATGAATAAGGAAGACCTAGACGCCCTATCTGGCACAGGGCACTGCCCCATCCTATAAAGATTAAGAACATTTAACTAAAAGAAAAATTATTTATCATTTCCTATTATTTTTTATAGTTATCTTACGTACCATTGCATAGTTACAATAATTATATTTGTCCAGGATAGTTGCCAACATATTGGACTTTGCAGAAGCAAAAACGTTTTGTCATCACCACTCTATGCCACTATGCTTTTAGTGCTAAAGATTTTAAAATTTCCGTTCTTTACTACTTCAGATAACTAGAAATTTTAAGTTTAGGTTTTCTCACTACATAAAAGCCAAAAGCAATTACTAATTGCTCAGTACTTTATGCACTAAAGTTACAATTTAACAAGAACTAAAGAGGTATGGGAAAGATAGCTTTTTCTTTCTGCTGATTTCACTTTTGAGCGATTTTTGTAAAAAAAAGTATATTTTACCACCTCCAACTGGCTACGCCATTTTCCTATTAATGTCCGCGGATCAGCCGCCTGCAGCTCCAATGTGTGGTAGCGGTGCTCCACCACTTAGCATTTTCCACCCTGAAGGCAAATGCATTCGCACAGGGTCAAATAGCCCACCATCTTCTTCCAGACTTTTTGTCCCTTCATGTACTTAGCACTCCTTCTGGCGCACATATATCTACTTTCTCCCATCCTCTCACCCTCCCTCATTCCACAATCCAATTTTTGCCTATGAGTTGACTACAGGAGTTTATTCCCATATGCCAACAAGGCAATTATCTGATTTGGCCACTGCTGCATATGCGCAGGCTAGCTATATAAATTTCCGCCCGTTTAAGGGCTATTTTGATATTGTCTTCCAGACAGAGGAGGATGCTGCAGCAGCGGCTTCTAATTCCCTTGTTTAATAAACACACCCATACCATTACTTAACTCGCCTCCCTACAGACACCACAATGGTGATGTCCTTTGCGTTCCTCTCTTCCAACCTCCCACCATAAGTTTTATATGATCAGTTGATGGCAGGGCTTCTGGCTTATGGGACTCAGCCCAACCTGGTTTTCACTATTCCCTCAGGTGCAGAGCACCTTGCTGCCCCTCACGCCACTGCTACCATAATACCACACCACCCTGCCATAGCCCAACTAATTCCCTCATGCTCATATTGCAGCGGCGCCTGAGCACATTTTTGGGTTCATGTGGCTGATGGTCGAAAGATTTCTCCCCTCTGTTTTGGGTTTGACCATTACAAAAAATCCTGCCCTTGACCACAACCTCTGATGCAGCTTCAAAGGCCTATCTAGCGGATTCCAAATAGGGCTTTTTGTAGCCCCCTCCAACTCAACGTTCTTTTTTGATGGGCAAGAATGGGAAATTGGCCCCACCAAATCAACCTCCCACATTAACCCACCCAATCACACCCCACCAATCAGAGTCAGGATTTGGCCTCCATTTTCATCAAAACCTATTCAACTATTACCCATCTGAATACTTTATCAACTATGCTCATGAAACAAAATCCATGGGACTTTTTAGCTGAGGTTGAAGAGTTAAATAAAGTTATCATTAATGAGGAATCCAGTGAACCTCCTGTCCAGTTTAATTATGGTTGGGTTGATCTTTAATTTCTGATTTTGAAAAACCCCCTTCCCCCAAACGTTTCACTCCTAAACCCAATGCCGCCCCCTACTAAAGTACCACCAGCTCACCTTAGCAGCGATGGCCTCTCCCATTGCCCAAACCTTTGAAAAGCAGTGGCTCAATCAGTGGCTCAGTACTAACTAGGGCAGAACACACTCTACTACACCCCTGATTTCACTTAAGCAGCCTGAAGAAAAATAACTAAATTATTTGATGTTGCCAAAGATGCTGTAAAGCATGTGGCGAAATTAGTAGTTTTTCAACCCATCTATTAAAATCACCTGCCAAAGTATAGCCAACTTTTTTCAGCTCCCCAATGCCTGCAATCAAGCTGAACATCACTTAGCGGAATTTGTTGAAACTGTCTACCAAGCTCATCTTGATGACAAGGATGAGAACTCATTTTACACCGAACACCCTGGCTCTCACTTTAGTCCGTTTTTACAATTATAATGATATTGTCATAAAGGATATGTCTGCATAAGAGCCACCTGACCCCCCTCTTCCTCTGCCATGGTGGGTTAGTGGTTTCCACTCCCCTCCTAATTAAATGTTTTTTGTTTTGGTTTTACCATTCTTTTCATTTGTTTGTTAGGTTCTTTTGCTCTTTGAGTATAGATAATGTCCATCCCATGGTTGGCGTACCTCAATTAATTGAATTAAAGAGGTGTTGGAATTAGATCTTAAAAAAGGAACAATTGATTATGGAAATCCTGAGTCAGCCTATACTTGAACTAGAATTTAAATTACCAATGTAGCAAGTTGAATGGTAGTATCACCTTTGTAAATTTTATTTTAACCGAGGTAAGCTGACCAGAGGAAAAACATTACTGAAACTCAAAAAGCTAAAAATAAATCCTCACCGAACAAAATGAATGAACCACTTAAATTGAGCGGATGATATGCAAAACGCAAACACAAACAACCAGGTAGGACGGCGGGAACCGCTTATCCCATCATGTCAGAAGGTGGGGGGATCAGGGGGCTCATCCTCGGCCACTACTTAACACTAAAGCAGGTCACGGGATACAGCGGAGAGCAGTGACTTCAGGGGATGTGGAGATAAATTTTGATGATTGGTGATGCAGGAAGACAGCTGTTGTATAAGAGTTCTGACATAACTGGTCTAAGCTGTTTCAGCTCTCATGCATGCGTCAGAGAGCTTTACAAATGTGGCAACATTGATGCAGGTAATCTTGTATTTGGAATTCTGCGCTACCACTGCCATGTGCTGGATGGCATTGTTGGTGGCTTTGTGAGCTTTGATCAACATTTTTTTGAAGCTTATTGGTGGTGGAGGGGATAATGGGGGAGGGATTCCTCCTGCGAGTATCGCCATTGATTTGGCAGCTTTGCAGAGAGGATGACAATCTGGCTCAGTCGTTGCTTCAACAGCCAGCTGATGGTTGCTGCAGATCGTTTTGCATTTTGCTGGGGGGGTATAAGTGAGGTAGTAGCATAGTGTTATGGTCAGTAAACACAAACTGCTCAAGTTAGATAGTGTGGTCTTCTATATCACTGGGCTCATCATTTTCAGACAATAAAACCCAAGGATTTTGGTTAAATTGAATTAAGAATTGGCATATTCCTGTGGTTTGGTTGGTTCATTGTAGTATGCATGGAAGTGAACTAGGGTCCAATCCTATGCTTGATTGGAGGGAGAGTTCGTGGCACTGGGGCGAGGAGGAGGTTGATTGGTGGTTGTAGGCACAGCTGCAGCAACAGGCTTTGGGGAGGGGGAGGTATGATTATACCCCATACCAAAGCTGGTGCAGGGTGGGTGGCATAATGGAAGCCAGCGGATAAAAAATAAGAGCCATAAGAATCAGCTAAGGCTGGTGACCTACATTTTGAGTGGTCCAACACAAAACAGGATAGGCAGATCATCCGCCCACCTTCAACATGGGCCCAGAACAGATGGTCAGGGGCAGAGGGGATGATGACACGAGGGGAAATTTACAAGGCAATTTTACTAGATTCAGGGCCAATCATAGCATATGCTCAAGGCCCAGCGAGGCTTTATGGCCCCATTTGGGACCACAAATTGCAAGATGGGGTAGGAGACATAGGCTGCCAAACCTTCCATCTACTCCTGGTGGAGCACCTCAGGGGAAGATGGGTGGGTAATCAGCAAACTGAACCACCAAAGTGGTATCCGCTGATAGCCAGGTCCAAATTGTGGGGAGAGGGGTACCCTGGAAAACCAGGGGCACAGTTGCCACAGTGGAGGTGTCAGCTTCACATTTGAAGATGAGATCAAAAATACCCCTTATAGGGTGGAAGTCAATAAATCTGGCGGTGGTCATCACCACCTGAGCCATTTTGATAATGGCTTGGTCTTGGTAAGGGATAAATTTCTCATAATTGGCCCTAAGGCTGAAATGCATGTTGCTCCAGGTGAGCAACAGGGGGCAGTGGGTTATTGCTTGGGTTTGAGCAATGTTGGCGTTTAAATCCTTGGGAGGAATGAATCGTCCCAGTGGTCTGGTATGACTGTGCGAGCCAATCTGAGTGCATTTTCCTGTCAGATGGAAAATGGTGGGGGGTTTCGCCACTGCCCCATAATGGGGCAACTGGCGGTGAATCAGAGGATATCAAAACAAATTTTCAGTAGGCAATCAAGATTTGCTTTTTTCATAAGGTTTTTCTTGGAAAGTTATGCCAAGCAGAAAGAGAACTTTTCCCTTTGGTAAATTATCAAGTTACAAAATATGTAAGGTGGAAAAATCATATGAAACCTTTTTCTTTATAGCCTTCCTCATATCTAATAACTAATGACCTAAAAGTGATAAAAAGGTTTACTTATCAGTATTTTGCAAAATGGATTAAGTATTCCACATTTCCTTATTTACAATGGTCTTTGCTAGTTCTATGTAGTTAATTCAAACGTAGGCCCTATTATAGGCTCTTAAACACTTTAATGGGTGAAGCTATTCATTACTTTAGTATACTCAGTACTAGCAATAATAAAAGGATCTTTCAAAAGACAAGGATAACTCCCACTTTATAAGTATCTTGAGAATTAAAATATTATCATAAACTAGAAAATGGACTTCCACCAACGATTGAAATAAACTGTGACCCCTTACTTGGACTCAGTAAAAGACTCCTAGGAAAAAAACCTTATATAATAAGGCTTTCATATCAAGGACAGCTTTAATGATAGTTTTCATTTAATGTGTTGCTGCGATTATCTACAAGATTATGTTAAACTAGGCTTCTAACTAAATGAGAAGTAACAATTTTGAGATCCAGGACTTTGACCCTTGTGTCAAGCATATTTATAAATACATTCATGAATTAGGTTCATTAATCAAGTTTTATAGTATTTAGGAGGACCCCATACAAGATCAAGAGCTTTCAAAATTTTAGAACTTCAACCTTACTTTTTCATATGGAACAGGATTTTTCATACTGGTTTTACTCAATAATCATCTCATTACCTTTTTATACCCTAACCCCTAATTTTTATAATAAAGTGCATTCCATAAGACTACTCTACATCCTGAAATTTTAGACTATTTTACTATATTTAACTTTTTCTCCCAGGTTGTTGTAAAATTTACAAACCTTCAAAAAATATAAGGAATTTATTTCTTTAACAATAAACAATTAAATTACTCAATGAATCACGTGATAATATGATATCATTTCCCCCACACCTTGACCAAATGTGGTATTTAATTGGAACCAGGAAGTGTTAGTTAAATATTAAATTTATATTTATATTTATTATGTTAGGTCCAGAAGTTTAATTAATTTGCAAATCGTGGTCTGGTATACTGAAAAAAACTGATTTCTTTGGTGATTATTTGTTTTTTGGCAAAAACTTACCTTATGATTACTAGTACTGAGACATCTCTTAAGGATGCCTAAGAGCTTTTTAATGTAAAATTAATAACTTGATATTCTTTACTTTAGCATTATTTAGGATCTTATTTGTTTAATGTTTCATAGTTATTAAGTTCACAGATAAAAAATTTTGTAAAAAAATCTTTAACATTTTCTTTTTCCTTTATCCTACAATAGTTCTAGTTCTAGAAATGTGGAAACACAGGGCTTGCACTGATTCTAGTTTTTAGGCCTATTGTGCCAATTGGTGGACTTCCAGGTAAAGTTTTAATGCTTTCCAATACATATAGACTTTTTAGTAAAAAGTCCTGTACCTCTATAAAAAATGATTCCTTTTTTACCATTGCTAGTCACCTATTCTGAATAATACAGCCCTAAAAACTCTTCTTAGAAGGGATAGCTATAGAAATGGTCTATGTCGCATATTATTGAAACATGGCAGCCAAACAGGCTTTCAGAGTTTATATATAATCAAGCTCAGATGAAACTTGTTTTGAAAACAAATAACGCAACCATATCTGGGAACATTTTTATAATCTAGCAAGAGATTAAAAATTACTAGAAAAAATAGTAAGACACTAAAAAGTACCTTATTGAGAATTTTTGATTAAATATGGGTTACCTTTTCATTTAAATGATCACATATTAAAATCACTGGAATCAGTTGACAGATATCAGCATCATACTATTTGTCAACTTATAGCATTTGACTGGCTATTGGGTCAGAACATAAAACAGAATATCCAAAAGCTGTATTGACAGTGTTCAAACTAATGTAAACTAAAGCTTACTATGACAAAGCCTAACACTTTCTGAAAGCTAAGTCATCAAGGAAGTCATGAACAAACACTGGGTTAATTGACATAGAAGCTAAATCAGAGCTTCTGATCTAAAAGCTTAAAAAAACTAACTAATTGAACTGGTATCTTTACCCAATTAATTGGATGAGATTTTAAACATATTAAAAAATTAAAATGGTTAAATCCTTACACATCTCCCAGATTATACTACTTATTTTCTCCCAGTATGTCTTTATAAACAAGCTTTCTACAGGGCAACATTCAGGACTTGTGGCACCTTTTGTTGGGACAAATAAACATTGAAAACATGAAAGAGAGGTTACCTGTAAACCCCTCTCTTTAAAAGTTGTCAGAAAATACCAAAAACTTATCTCCAAAGGTCCATGACAGAGCATAAAGTAAGGTGTTGGCATCCATTTCCTAAAGTACATGATATTAAGTCAACCCAAACTATAATTGACATTACAATTTTAGTTCAATGAGAAAAATAGATAAAGTAAAAGAAATAACTAGAATTCTTTTCTCATTTCACTAGTTATATACATACTTGCAAGAAATTAGCATGCAATCTTCTACTATCCTTCAATTGAGAGTTCTTGATAGGTATAAAAATCTAATAAAAACTGTTACATAATCCTAAATTGTTCAATCCAAGGAATTTAGTTTTTTATTCTTTCAAAGCTCTGAGTGTCAAAAATAATTAACTTTGTCACCAGTTATAAAGTTAGAAGAGTTGTGCACTTTGAATCTTCATGTTCTTTGGCCTCAATTTCTGCTTAATGGTTTTGTCATATAGTGAGGATTCTAAACCTATTAATAGTTTTTCAGGCAAACTAACTACTGCAAGGGCGCTTTCTCCAAAACTTGTTGAAAATCAAGAATACAATATTGGTGCTAGACAAGCCTGTCATCCAGAATGTCTTTTGAAAGATGACCATCATGGAAAATGGTAACTTAAATTATAAGAAAATGTTGCCAATGATAAATAAGTTACCCAATTGGAAGGTTAGTCAGCTAGAAAATTCATTAAGGTAGTGGCTAGAGTACCATTTACCGTTTGACCATATTGTTAGATTTGTACGCCAATGTCTCAACACTTCTCATATTCCCACCTACTTAATTAACCTTTGTATGATATATGTGGCGATATTTCTCGCATCAATTGTTAAATTCATTTGAGGAAACCATCGTAATATATCAACAACTATTATAAAATTGGAAGTACTAAAGGAAACTACTTTGGCTAGAGCATCATTCTCTACACAACAAGTAAGTGGAAAATAGCCATAAATGTGTATATGCTTCTTTCAGTCTCAAAGTATATGGTCCTATAAATTAATAATGAAGTTACCAAGTAAAACCAAGCCTTATAAGAAAAAATGGTAGTTATATAGGGCGGTTGTACATGTAATATTACAAACAATAAGAAGTAATAGTTTAATGGCGTGAAATTAAGGGATTCACAATAGTTTATTGATAAACATGCTCTAATGACTTTTGTAACCCATAAGTCCTGCCTTTTATGATCTACACTTATGATTGCAGTATCTTTAGAAGGCTTTGTTATTTATAAGGGTTATTTCAACGATTATGACCAATTGACTTTTTACAATTTTAATGGTTTCCATTGCCTTGAAAAATTATGGGTGAACATCTGATGATTGTTTTAGGAAATTTACCTTAATATTTTCTCATAAAATAAGTCTTCATCACTTAGACAACTAAAACTTTTGGCAACTATGATATATCATCCGCATTTTAATTTAGATTTTTATATTGAACAATATCAAAAATCATGATTGTAATTTTTATAACCAAATAGGCAATTCCCTTTAGGAAGTTTTAAACTATGCAGTCAGTTGAGAGAAGAAGGTTTGTTACCACATTGAAGTATAACGCAGAGATATAAAATCTGAACTATCTACAGGCATATGTCACCGCAAGACATTCATGCTCTATTATGGTATAATTCTGCTCCTGTGCGCTCAAAGTACAGTTTGCATGTGCTACATGGTTTTCATTGTTAGCTTCATCCACCTAAATTGTGAGGCATTAATTGCCATTAAAAATATATCCATATGTATTATAGAGGGCAATCAAATTCTGGTTATTGCAATATTATCAGTCAATAATATTCTTTAAGTGAACCAAAAGAATGCTAGTCTTCTTCATTACATACAAAGCCTTTCTTGGGATCCTAAAAGTCAAAAAGGGGTCATCACTGGACGCATTATTCTTAAAAAAATAGCAATAGTACTCAACTATTTAGAAAAACGTTTGAATATCTCAGTCACTTCTGGGTCTTGATATGGCCCAAATCGCTGCAGTATATGGTTTTTAGGGCTGTCAGAAAATTGCTTTTCCGGCGTCAGAGGGCTCTGCTGGTCAGCAGGCCAAACAGTAAAATACTGGTTGGCCCATGCCATTTCGCCTTAGGCGATGGGGCCAGCAGGGCCAGCTGACCCCTTGGAATGTCACCTGTGCCATTATTAAATACCCCAGCCAAAACTCCAACCAGCAAGTATAAACATGAACTAAATTAAAATGGAGATTGGGCAAAGGGAGATGTTTATTAAGAGTTAAGCGCCAGATATTTATATGTATAAAAGGGCTACTGCGCCCATTGATGACCTATAAGCTCATCACTGGTACTCCCAGCCAACCATTCTCTCTCTTACACTACACTACTCTCTTCCTGGCGTTAACCCTTTCACCCTGTCCTTTCCATTGACAAAATATTAGTTCAGCTCATCCTCAGACTTTAGTTGCTTGTGAGCCATATATTTATTTAATATAAGTTAATATTAGTCTAAAGTCAATTTAGTAGTTATGTGCCAGAAACATCTTTGGCCTCTTGGTAACACAGAATAACTCAGCTTCTTTGGCAACACTTTTTTACTCTTCAAAGTCGATGTATCTAGGAAAATCGTCTTCCTTGGACAATAATTGATCATTATATATGAGGCGCCAGAAACAACCCTGGCCACCTCAAACTCTAATTTTCATGTTCTACTAATATAAATTAAATAACCATTTAGATCATCCGGGGTTAGTAATTACTGGTGAATCTTATACTAATTTGGGGCCATCAATTGGCTCCAAAAAACCTATATTAAAATCTCGGTGAAATACTGGATTTGGTTCATCTCATATTGGGGAGCAACCACCAAGCAATCACATCAACAACAACAAAATCCAGTTAATAAGCTATTCCACCGGGATTAGTATTTTTTACCCAAATTTGCTAAATCATTGGAGAAAATATCTGATTAATTTTTTGACAGAGGCCATAGTCCCTCAGCGTCTACAATAAACCCTCAATAATTGGTTTCTATCTCGAAAAGTGACATTTTAGGGCTTTGTATTGAGATTATTTGCTTATATATTAAAAAAACACTTTCAATTTTTAAGTGAACTGTTAAGTTGAGGCTAAAAACATTAATAACCTTCAGGTAAATAATAATATATGTCAATTTTGGTCACTTAAAACATAAAAAATGTACAATGAAGTTTATCCACTGTATGGCTAAATATCTTGTGACATTTGCGTCAACTGATATAATTTCTGGGATGAATTACTAAAACTATTTCTTGATACTACTTTGGTGTATAATTCTGCTAGTAACATTATATAATATTTATGCCTGAGAAGGATTGTGAACCTCCTAGGCGATCTAGAGGATCATTCATCTGTGACAATGAATATGAGTCATTCTCTAATTTTATTCATCTGACAGTAATTTACAATTATTCAATTAGATTCATTTTTCTTTCTACTTTTAAATTAGTTTTTTCAAGGGCTTAAAGACGGAACCAGGAATCCATGTTTAAGAAATTTAATAATTTTAAAGGCAATCATGGCCTCACTTGCCTTTTTTTTTTAGTACTAGATGGTCCCAGCCTCACTTGCCTTTGATTAGATGATTAATTTTATTTAAATTGACATTTGATCTCCAACTTAGACCTTTATAAAATAATTTTTGACATCTGAGGTCCTAATAATTTTGCGCAAAAACATTTATTCTCTCTCATTTTATTAAAAAAACTTATTGAACTTTTCATACAATATCTAAGTAAGTTTTTTCCAATCAGGTATTGCAATGATTGGTTTAAATTTGGGCTATCTGGTAACAATATTTCATTTAGCTGGCTAAAATTATGGATAGAAAAGGGGATATAATTTTACTTTAGTACTAGATGGTCCCAACCTGAGAGGGGGATTCATTGATGCTTATTGAATTACGCCTGGGCTCCTAAGAGCCTGAGGCGAGGGAAGGGGAGGGAGGAGGCATCGAGAAAAGGAGGGGGGTTTGCGCGCCAGAGCCGTGCTGCAGTGACAACTGAGCGGGGGAGGGTTGGCGACATAGTGCAGACTTTCAGGGCCATCTCAAAGTGTACCTGAAAGTGGGTGATCATGTGTGGAAGGGTCCACACCTGCTGGTCAAAGGCAGCATGAAGGAAGGAGTGATGGATGGTCCAGATGGCTGTGGCATAGGCGAGGACACGGAGGGGTCAGTGGCAACCAGGCAATGCTGCTCAAACATGAGGTCTTGCACAGGGTGTCCAGACCAGGGCTGAGCATGGAGGAGCGCGCGGGCCTTTGGCCAAAATGCGGCAACACCTGGACAGGTGAAAAAACGATGGAGTTGCGAGTCAATAGGCTCCACACAGCAGGGGCAGCTTTGGTGCTGGAAGGTAGGGCCAGTCTGGTCCCCTGTCCTGTATGAACAGTGGAGCACCCTCCATAAGGTGTTGGACACCTTTGCTGACAGGATGGGGTGATAGAAGTCCTTCCACAATTCCTTAAAGTCAAATCTCACGGAGGGAGGGAGGAAATCAAGGAGTCTTGGGCAAATGGGAGGACGATCTTGGGGGTTGAGGCGAGTTGTGACAACTTGTCCATTGTGCACAATTGCATGGCGATGGGGGCTGAGGCCAGGGCTTTCCCTTCTGTATGGGAAGGCATGGTGGATCCGCGCGACTACTTGTTTCAGGGCAAGGAGAGCCTGGTTCCAGTAGGGGGATGAGGATGGTTTTAGGCGATGGCCTGGGTGGTTTGTGAGCCACTCCCCTAATGAGGTCAGAGATGCTCTTGGAATACCCAGAGCTGCTGACACTGACTGGCGGAGGGCGGGCGCCCATTGGGGCATGGGGGTCGCGTCCCAGCAGACAATCGGCCATAGGAGCTTCAGGAAGATTGTGGTGGCATGGAATCGCGTGTCCAGAAGCCCTAGGCCCCCTTCATTGCAGGGTCATGCAATGGTTGAGAGGGCCATTGGTGGATGGTTTGAGCCCCAGATCCAACAGCGGAGGAGTACATTGAGCCGCGTATAAAAGGCATCTGTGAATGGGAAGACGTGCGCTAGGAACCAGACTTTGGAGAGGATGGAACACATTGGCCATCAGAGCTCAACCCTGGGGGGTGATGTGCCGCCAGTTCCATCTGGCAATCCTGGAGTTAACTGCTGCGAGGAGCAAGTCCTCATTGTCTTTTAGTGCAACTCCTTGTTGGTTGGTGAGAACGCCCAGGTGATGGAAGGTACCGCGCTCAGGTTTAATACTAAATGGTGGGGGAAAGGCGAGGGAGCCGACCTGTACAACTGTTGTCTTGAAGGTGTTGACTATGGCGTTGGACGTCTTGGTGTAACTCTCAGTGGTCACAGCAGCGAAGGCAACATCCCCAGGGAAGCCAAATGCAATGGCAGTGTCATCTGCAAATGCCATGGTGCGTGTGGGAGCTTTACCTGGGACCAGAATCCCTGTTAGCTTGTCCTGTAAGGAGGCCAAGAGGGGGTCAAGGGTAATGTTAAAAAGGATAGGGCTCAGGGGGTCCCCTTGCTGGAGACCTTGTCCAACTGGTACTGCCACTGTAAAACCCATTGGCGCCAGGACTCTGGTGTGGAGCTGGTCATAGAGCGCTGATA
This sequence comes from Massospora cicadina, assembly GCA_022478985.1. Classification (NCBI taxonomy): domain Eukaryota; kingdom Fungi; phylum Entomophthoromycota; class Entomophthoromycetes; order Entomophthorales; family Entomophthoraceae; genus Massospora; species Massospora cicadina. The sequence continues at coordinate 53,911 of JAKSZP010014614.1, read as the reverse complement.
TCCAGCGCCTAGCTGTGGGTGGGAGATGGAAGCGGGCCAGGGAAGCATCAATATACTTCCAGGCTACCCGATCATATGCTTTCTCCATATCCAGGAGAGCCACAAAGCCATTCACCTTACGAGAGTTAGCAGTCAAAGTCACGTGAAGGTCATTATAGTTGTCCCATAACGACCTCCCCGGAATAAAACCGTGCTGGGATGGGGAGAGGCGAGGTGACACCCATTTAGTGATGCGGTTGGCCAGAAGCTTTGTGAAGAGCTTGTGGTCTGTGTTGATCAACGCTATGGGGCTCCAGTTCGCCAGGTTCTCACGGTCTGACTTCTTGTGAATGAGGGTCATGATTGAGCCTCTGGAGTCAGGGAGGACCTCGCCATTCACCAAGAGTGCAGCGAAGAGGTCGCGGAGGGTTCTGGCTATCACTGAAAGTTCCAGAAGGTACACTTCGAAGGGTATTCCATCTGGGCCTGGGGCTTTAAGCCGTGGGGATTTCAGAAGGGTTTCCATCACCTCCTGGATGGAAATAGGCGCCAGTAGAGCCTCATCAGCCCGTGGGTCAATGGGCGGCTCTGGAGCCCGCCACAGGAAGTCTTGGATGTCTGATGGGTCCACCTGGGTGGCATGGAAGAGGCTGGAGTAGAAGCGGTGTTGTTCCTGCGTGATTTCCTCCTTATCTGAAGTGGTTGTAGTGCCAATTTTCAGTGCAGTAATATCCTACGCTGTTGACCGGGCTTTCTGTTTCTGAAAGAAGAAGCGGGTGGGGCGTTCCCATTGAGCATAGTAACGAGATGTTGTAAAGTTTGCTACCCGTTCTTCCTTCAGTGTGAGCTCCAAGCGGAGAGCTTCCTGCGCCGCTTCCCAGTCTTCCAACCATCTGGGTGAGGGCGAAGGCTGGCAGTTTCGCTCCAGATGTCTGATTATGGCTTCCGCCCTTTTGACTCTGGCGCGAGCTGCAGTCATCTGTGCTTTGGCACAGTTGTAAGCAACGCGGGTGATGCCCTCCTTGGTCACCGCCCATCTAGCCTTGTGGTCAAGCAGGTGGGGTGGGGGGAGGTGAGAGTCTCCCGGATGGTCATAGACAGCTTCTCCTTAGTGAAGGGGCTGTTGAAAAGAGCTGGGGCAGCCCTAGGCCAGAACCTACGCGATGGTCTAAGTGTGGTGGTGAGGACAACGGTGAGTAACCTGTGATCACTCAGATGGTTGTCACGAGAGATGGAAAAGGAGACGCGGCCAATTAGCAGGGGGCCAATCAGTGTCATATCTATGCGTGACGCTGACTGGAAAGCTCCTCCATCATACTGGATCCTAGTCATGCAACCTAGGCCAGACGCGGAGGGTGGAAGCGCATCTATGAAGCCACTAATGCGAAGGAAATCCTGGAGGCGACTTGATCCAGGGCGTTCCTTTGCTGCAGGGGGGTAAGAGTCATGGACGGGACTTATGGTTGTGTTGAAATCTCCTAAGAGTACTGTATTCCGTGGGATATTGAGTTGGACGAGCTCTTCCAAGAGACGATTTTGCTCCTGACCTGCATTAGGATGGTAGATGCTTGCAGCGAAGAAGGAGAAGTCAGGAGTGGTGAATTTGGCCAGTATGAGGCGGCCACCTAGATATTGTGAAAAAGAATGGGTTTTAACCCGGGGATTCAAAACAATAAGGGCGGCATGGTTTGTCCAGAAGGAAATGCCTCCAAACTGTTCATTCCATGAAGATTGTTTGTGGGGGAGGATATGGGGCTCCTGGACAGCAGCGATGTCAATTTGTGCTGACCTGAAGTTTTGGAGGAGGCGGGCTCTCCGCTTAAAGTCCCGCAACCCATTTGCGTTGATGGATTGCAGGGCCAGGGTGCTGCCATGGGGACTCATAGCTGTTCCCCTCCATGGCCTGGGGGTTACCAGCGCTTAAACCTGCTGCTGTGAGGCGGCTAGTTTTGAGTCCTTTAGCTTGACTATTGGCTGCAATCCGTGAGGAGCGTCGAGGTTTCTGAGGGGAAGGAGAGGGTGGGGGGGCGGAGGACCCAGTAAGCCAGCCTAGGATGCTGCCCCCACTCCGTTGCAGGGGAAGGACCTGAGGGTACTTAATGGTGACCTCCGCGGTGTCCCCATTTGATGAGTCTGAGTTCATATTCACTTCCTCCAACACTGCAAAGGATCCGCGCAAAATGGACTGTGGGGCTGTGGTAGGACTCTTTGAGGTGGCACTTCTACCGCAGGCCGCGGGTTGCCAGTCCATGCTGGTGGGCATAGCTCCATTGGGAGCTGAGGGTTGATGCTATAAATCGCTAGTGGAAGTTGGTGGGGATGTCGCGGAGCCCTGAGTGGGGGTGGCTGACGAGGGGCACCCTGTGGGAGATGCCTTGCGCTTGGTGAGAGAGAGAGTTGACTCTGGGAGATTGGAGGGGGTGCCCACTGGAAGGGGCGCATGAGCGCGAAGGTATCCCATACCAATAGTGGGGTTAGCTGTTTCAACTGCTAGGCGTAAGGCCTAAGGGGACAGGTCTTGAATGGGAACCCATTGTGTGGGTTGTGAGATGCTGCTGCGGCCACGTGGGACCATTTTTGGTCTGGTTTAGGCCCCTGGGTGGTGGCTAAGAGGGCTTGTTTTCGAGCTGTGCAGCCACTATACAAGTGTCCAAGGGCGTTACACCATGAACACCGGGGGCGCGCCTGATCAGGGTCGACAAAAAAGATCTCAGGGCATGCCCCAACTACCACACACGAGGAATAACCTCAATGTTGCGGGATACAGTGGGGGAGGGGATGAACGACGCCCTAGCAGTGTGAGCTCTTTGAGTGGGAGCATAGTAAGAGGGGACGCTAAAGTCCATTGAAAGAACAGACCCAAACTCCATTAAACCACGATGGAGCACCAGTTTAAGAGACTCAGGATCAACAGTCGTTGGTAGGTTAGAAAAAGTAACCCATGAAACTTTTTCCAGGTGAGAGCGTGTTTGGGAGATGCAAAGAGATCCACATGGAATAATGACCTGGAGGGTGGCAGCATGGTCAGCAAGGGCAGCTTCAGTGAAGCTCACATCGATGTAGTGGCCCTCCACTGATTCATGGATGGTGGTGTTAATTGGGAATGTCTCCTCAATCGCTGCAAAGTATGAAAAGTAATCCTCTGTATAGAATTCAACAGGGTTATGCCCATAATAAAGGCGAATTGCGTGGGAGAGGGTTGAGCGAGGTAGAGCTTTTTGCGCTCTAGTTTCGGCCCATTTCTTCTTAACATCAGCAATGAACGCCACTTCATGGGGATCAGCTTTGGGTAGCGTTGGTGACAGAGGTTTTTGCCACGCCCCAGTGGCTCCTTTGGTACGCTTGTGTTTGCTTTGGGCTGCAATCGCAGGTTGAGTGTGAGCTGGTGGTTTGAAAAAGTTTGCGGAGTTCCCTTGTTGCAGAATGTTACAGCAGTTGCTGGCGTCATATTAAATTGAGGGGCATATGTTGGGCCTCGCTAAATTGGGGAGGCCCATCCAGTTTGGAATTAACTCCAGCCAATTGGGAGGAGGGCGATGTTTCATCACCATCCCAATCTATTTGGGTAAATTCAGCCCGAGTATTTGCTGTGATTTCGTGGGCAAAACTCGATGTCTTATTAGTGAATTGGTCATTTTCAGCATATGGAGATAAAGTGCCGACTTGAATAGTGCCAATTATGGTGTTTAAATGGGACAGGTGAGATTGGAACTGGTGTGAAGTTCCAAAATCTGAACCATTTAAATCCCCATTGGGAAGAGTAGATTGTCCCAATTTGGTGCTTAGTAGACCAGAATGTGCAGCTAATCCAACCTTACATCCGAGGGTTTGGGGGCCAGGTGATTGTAGGGCCTCGCTAAATTGGGGAGGCTCATCCATATTGGAATTAACTCCAGCCAATTGGGAGGAGGGCGATGTTTTATCACCATCCCAATCTATTTGGGTAAATTCAGCCCGAGTATTTGCTGTAATTTCGTGGGCAAAACTCACCGGCTGATTGGTGAATTGGTCGTTTTCAGCATATGGAGATAAAGTGCCGACTTGAGAAGTGCCAATTACGGGGTTTAAATGGGACGAGTGAGATTGGAACTGGTGTGAAGTTCCAAAATCCGAACCATTCGAATCCTCATTGGGAAGAGTAGATTGTCCCAATTTGGTGCTTAGTGAACCAGAATGTGCGGCTAATCCAACCTTACATCTGAGGGTTTGGGGGCCAGGTAGCTGGGTATCGCCCCTCATGGAGGGAGCCAGAAACACGGCGTCAGAAATAATAGATGGGGCTGAATTAGCTGACACAATGGAGGAGGTGAATGCTTGGATGGGCTGAGTTGCATTCAACTGAGCAGACGCCATTAAAACAGCGTGGGTGATGGCCTCCTTGGTTGGAGGGGCCCAGCTGGTTGGTGGGAGGCAGCGCACACAGAGCTGTTAGGCGTGCAGGTTGCAGAAGTGCGATCAGGTGAACTGGCGCTAGTTGAAGTAGCTCCAGGTTGGGGGGTGGTGCCTGCTTTCATGGCTGCTGCTTGAGAGCGGGTGATTCTGGTTGACCCTGAGGTGGGTAACCGAGGGTTGCTTCGTTTGGGGTGGTGCTGGCTCTTTTGGCATAGCCTGCGGGTTCTTTTGCGGGGTTTCCAGCCATATTTGCTAATAGTTTTCATAAATCTCTTTAGTGGAGCTAAATTTCAGGCTGAATTGATTTTCGAAAAGTGATGCTTAGCAGAAAGAGAGTTGAAAAGGGGATATAGTAATAATCAAAAAAGCATAGCTATCTTTTGATTTTTTATCTATAAAATCTTATGTATTAAGTTGGCAACCATCACCTGAACTTCCCCATGAACAGATTATAAACTCTCAGTCCTGACCTATGGTTCTTTTCTAGCTTTCTTCCATAATTCCTGGACTTTGCATACATATATTTAAGCCTTTATAATTCAAGGCCAGATTTATTGATACACTGCTATATAAAAATAGCAATCAATGGCATTTTTAATTTATTGCGGGTAAGGCCAACCAGGGGATGGACACTTCCAATAAGATTCCATAGAAAAACGAAACTCCTGCAAGAGGAGGGCACCCCAGAGAAGCTAATGCTACTCATGTTGCCAGCGGGAACGCCAAGACTGGGAAGGGGGTCACGCGTATAGGGGCAGGCGCAACTATTGAGCACGTGTGTAGGAAGGGGTCTGAGTTGATGAACCAAATTGGGAGCCAGGGTGAGACCAACTGGCGGCAACATGGTGGGAGATATCCAAACATCCACGCTTGAAAGTGGTCCACTAAGTGCGACCTGAACCGGTGAACAGCTTCCTGGAGAGTGGAGGTGGAGCCTGAGATGGCATCCAAGACAATCTAGTGGATAGTCCACATGGCAATTGCAACCACCAAAGCATGAAGGGAGGGTGGGAGAGGGAAGGCCATTGATAAAGCAAAATTGTGCCTAGACAGACTGAAGGGCTGTGCCTGATCCTGGAAAAGCAGACGTTGCGCCTCACGCCATATCGCTTTAGATGGAGGGAACTTTTCCAGGCAGTGAAACAGCGCTCCATACTGGCCACACACGACACAGGATGAGTGCAAAGTGTTAGAGCATTTGGTAGTATGGTATACCCGTCTCAAGAAGCGCCACACAGGGAGCAGATATGAGGCTGCAGAAGAGGGTGATGGGCGTACTTCCAAATGGCTTTATGCATACCAAGGGGATAGGTGATGTCCATCATGTCCAGGTAGTCCACCCTGGACAAGGTATGGGGCCTCATGGGTATCACTCCGTTCAGAATGGGAAGTCCCTGTACCTCCTGGGTGAACTGAGGAGAGGGGCGCCCCCTCTGGGCTGTGTGCCCACAAATGAAAATCCTCCACTCATCACTCCACATGAAGAGGAGGATCCTTTTGAAGTGGAATGACATCCCATGTGGGTCCACTTCCAAGGGATGGGAAGCCAGATATTTCAACAGAGAGTGGGTGGGATGGGTTGGTGAGGCCCAGGGCGCGGAAGAAGTTGGAGCGGGCCGCGCAGAATTAGTGCTGGTCTGAAATTTCAGGGTTGGTAATGGCAGCGATCCAGGTGCCAGTGATTTTGGCAGCATGGGCCTCAAAGTTGAGCAGGCCCATACCACCACTATGGCGAGGGCCAAACATGACATCCAGGCGAACTGGCGGTGGGCAGCCCGACCAAAGCCACCCTTGCAGAAGGGCATACAGTGATTTGAAGAAACTAGGGGAGAAAGTGATGGCGTGGGCCCAAAACCAAACTTTGGAGATGAGCATAGAGTTGGCTAGTACTACCCTGCTAGTAAGCGAAGTCTGACGGGCTCTGAGTGAAGCTATGCGTTTCATCACATTGTCCAGAATATGGTTTTTCATCACCAATGAGGCATATCCGCCTCCCTCCAACCACACCCTAAATGGCGGACCGGGCCAATGATGGGGCATGGCACAAAGGGGAGCACAAGCGGGGCGGTGTGGGGTGGGCAGGGCAAGCTAACTCGTGCGCTATCTGATGGTGCAGATCAGAAACATGGTGCTGGGGCCCAGCGGGCTTGACACCGACCAAGGAGCTTGATTTTGGTTTTGGAGGCATTGAATGCAGCATTACTTACCCTGGAGTAAACCTGGATAAGAGCTTCAAGCGCGCGTGCATCATGATTGTTAGACACCCCAACCACACAATCATCAGCAAATGCCAACATCTTGACCGGGGCTTGCCTTGTACATGGACCCCAGTAAGGCGGGCATTCACATCTCAAAGATGTGGATCAAGGCTGAAGCTATACAAGAGTGGGCTAAGGGGGTCCCCTTGGCGTAGGCCCTTTGAGGTCGGACTACATCTATGAGAAAGCCAGGGCCATGCACAGCCATTGTGGCGGATTATGTTAGCAACATCACCAATTGATGAAGCGAGGGGGTAGGCGGAACTAGTGGAGGCAGGCCCTGAGGTAATCCCAGTTAGCTCTATCATAGGCCTTCTGTTGGTCTAAAAATACAAGTGCACCAGAGGCCATGGATTGACAGACGTTGGCTACGGTGTGCATGTTGTCCCAAATTGACCTTCTGGGTATAAAACTGAATTTTTCAGGGGAGATAAGAGAAGAGGCAGCAATCCCTAAACGGTTATCCATGATTTAAGTAAAAAAATTTTAATATCAGTGTTAGTGAGAGAAATGGGGCGCCAGTTGGCCAAGTCCAGCCTATCCCCCTTTTGAACAAGGTAATGGTGTAGGCCTCTTGCCCTCTTGGTAGGAGGTGCGTTTCCAAAAGGCTTTGGTTGAGAGAAGCAAGCAGCAATGGGGATAAATCCTTGAAAAACTTCTATAAAACTCATAAGGAATGCCATCTGGGCCTCAGAATTTCCTATACGGTGCAACGTGAATGGCAGACCAGAGCTCACCCCAAGTAATCAAATTTATATAAATTCGGGAAATGGGAAATGGTGCATATATGTGCACTTTTGAGAAAATTTCCCATTTTGGCCGGCTGAATGGGTTCAGAAAGATACAACTCAGAGTAATAGTTTTTTATTTTAAACGCCAATTCAGCCGGTGTATCTACTACAGAATTGTTTGGCCGTCGCACCTGTGTGAAGGCCAAGCTCTGGTGTGGTGCAAAGAATTTTCAAAAAAAGTAAGCAGATCATGTGTCGCCCACTATAATGTGTTTAGCTCTGTCTAATCACAAACCCAATGCTTTTGTTGTCTCACTAGAGCGTTAAGGTGGGCAGCTACTTCTGCACACTTGTGACCCCAAGCTGGGCTGTAGCCCGCGGCCAGGACGTTGGACTCCAGGTGGTCCAACTCTGCTAGAGCGCGCGAAATTTCCGCCAAGGTGGACTGTGAGTGGCAGGAGGAAAGGTGGCGAGCCTGGTGGATTGTGCTCGCCTTGAAGGTAGACCAAGTAGAAATTGGATCAGCACAAAACGGTGTAATAAACTCTGGAGCCATGGTCGCAGATTTCACCCATGAGGAAAATTTTGGCGACACAATTTTGGCCAGGCAAAGTTTGCACCATATTGGAGCCCGAGCTGCTTTGTTGGATAAATGGAAGGAGATTGATACCATCCTGTGGTCAGAGAAATCAATTTTTGTCATGGTGAAATTGGAAATTTTGGTACTAAATCTCAAAAGCATGAGGATAATGTCAATGCAGGACATGGACCTTACCTGGCCATTGTGGACGTGGGGGTGTGACATGTTTTCGAGTAGTGGAACATGACGCTGCAAATTATCAATCAACCCTAGTGTGGCTTTGAGAATGCGGAGTTCTGTGACCCTGTGGGGGTGAAGGTGATGAGGGCCAGAGGTCTGTGGATGGGCACAACCAGCAGTTCATGTCGCCAACAATGAAAGGGTCAGGGGGCAGTGGAATGGAATTGACCAAAAAGAAAAATTTTGATGTTCTTGTGCACAGGTCAGGGGAATAAATGTTGATGATAGTGTGCACTTCGTCATCCCATGAAAAGTGACAACAAGGACTTGGCTGTTAAGGAAGGAGTCTGATGATATAAATTGGAATTTTTGTTCTTTCAAAAAAGCACCCCACAGTGCTCAGATCAGAAGGAGAGAGAAGGGAGAAGCATGGGTTTCCATGTATCCTCAGAACTGCAAGGACAGTGGGTCTCAGGAATGGCCAGGATGTCCACAGGTAAAATATTCTGTAAAAAACTCATTTTCCTAGCTTGGGATGTAGAGGCCTTAAGTCCAGCGATGACAACATTCCTAAAGTAGAGGCTCCCCATTGCACCTTAGGTGTGAGAGGAAGGGCACCTGAGCCCTTCAGCCTCCACAATTTCTTCACAGCACTTGATGGCGCCATGGGTATATGATGCTACTGTATAGTTGATAGTATGGGTAGCTTTTAGCAGTTGGGTTTACTTTAGGTTTTGCCTTCACTTTTTCCCCACTGCAAAATGAGATTTTTGAGGTGCGTGCACTTGCAGTGCACCATCACTTGGAAGTGGATTATTGACAGGGAAGTTTTTAAATGATTTGGTCCTAATTGATGCTTGGGTGCATTGGTCAGATGAAACTGACTCACGCATCAGGAGTTCAGCTTGGGCCTCCCAATCGGATTGATCAAGGGATTCACAAGCTGCTTCTGCCGTGAAAGTCTCATTGTCCTCCTGGAGTGGGATGGTGGGATAGTGGAAGCGGTCTTAACCGCCTCCTTGGCTGCCACCTTGTGGGCCTGTTTGGCCTTCTTCTGCTCTTGTGGGGGTATTGGCTTTATTAGGAGGTAGCATCCTTGCACTCCCCATAGGAAGGCTGCTTTTGTGTCAGAGGTCAGTTCATAGTGGGCTTCTCCTCCACCCAATGAATCTGAGGGAAACTCTTGATATGTAATGCCCTCCTTAGAGCAGGTGTGGGCCTAGTAGCCAAAAGCGTTACAGAAAGCGCAGATGGGAGGTGCGCTGTCCAAGGTGACCCTGAAGGAGTGGGTGTCATGCCCCTCAATGTTGACAAAAGTGGTATGTGAAATTTGGGTCATATCCTTTGCTATACCCTCAGCTGGGGTTAGGACTGAAATCGCTTTTCCTGTGCACAGGTTTGGCATTAGTAAAAAGTGCTGTACTACAATGGATTGTATATTGCCGTATATGGTGAGCCCAGCCTTCAAGTGTTGTTTGAGTATGGTGCGTTTGACCATAGTGGGCAGAAAGTCAAAAGTTATGAAAATTTGATTTGATTTTGGTTTAATGGGTGAGCTTATTTTTGATGACCCACTGACCATTCAGGAGATCTACAACAATGCGCTGTTGCAGCTGTAAAGTTTTCAGCCAATGGTGCAAACTAAAATAACTTAACAATGAATTTGAGGATTATAACTCGCTTTTCAAAAAAAAAACTGCTCATAATTGGGAAGTAGATTCTCTGATAATCCTCAATAATAGCCAAGTAACTCTGGTACGCTCATCATTCTTAAGTCTACTGGCACCAACAAATATGAGACATTCTGTATTTGTACAAAATAAGGAGATTATTTCTCTATAATTGGGACTACTTCTCTGGCAGGTAACTATGTACTTTTCTTTGGGAAGTATAAACACACACAACTATATAATATAGACTTATGCAAACATATACGAATATCAGACAGATGACAGATGGACAACAATAATTAATAAATTAAGTGACAGTAGTTATTAATGATCAATATTTAGATGGTAATTGATGATGATTTTTAATCAGCCAGGCGCCGGTATTATATACCTCTCAGCCATCTCCTGGCTGAACTCATCTATTAGATGAGTTCATTCTTAATATGCCAATACTCTGCTGGTCATGGCAATTTTTATAAAAAATCCCCAAGTCAATTCAGCCTATTAATTGGCTAAAAATAACAATCAATTCAGCCCAATTGAAGGCAATTTTACTCTCATAATTGCGACAATTTTGGGTTGTGAACTCAACAACAAAAACTTCCCAATTAGAGCTATATCTTAACTTGATATTTAACAATAAATGGGGAATAAAATATATATGAACATAAAAGATGATGCACCCCTAATTGGCACGTCAGCAGGCCTCTTAATAGCACTAATTACGCCCTTATTCAGGATGTCTATGTTTAAGTGCTTAATAATCAATTTAATTAGTTTGACCCCAACATCCGCCTTAGTGCATTAAGATTAGTGCACTAATTTAGGAGGTTCAATTTTGTCAATGTCGTGGGACCACCTTGCACCCAAGTGGACCCATAATTGGCTATAATATAATTATTTCATAGCTATTATTAGCTATGATAATCAGGACGATTTAAATACAATTGATGTGGTTTTGGAATGAATTTAGTTATGCAGATAAATTTTGAAAGATCATAGGAACCACCAATGGGATTAATCTATTAGCATTGATGGTTTTCTCAAAGGGTTTATCTTTGATCAACCATCAAAATATAACATTTCCCCCCACTTGACTGGAATATAAAACCCAAGTTTCCCAATTCTCTCTTTATATCTTGTAAACAACATTTCTTCAGCATATCAGAAATTTGTCACTGCTCTTATTCCCAAACAATGTCATTATATCAAATAAATTGGACTAAGCGTTTTTTTATGAGTATGTTTTTAGATTGTTTTAAAGTCCTGGTTAAAGTATCTTATTATTTTTTTTCAACTTTAATAATGTCCATTCAGCCCTGTTTTTTTCATTCAGCTGCTTGATTGGGCCAATTTGGTGCATGAAGATGAAGAATTATTTTCTGAGTTGCCTCCCCCTTGAAGTAGAGGAATAAAATTCGTTTTTATCTATTGAAATCTACAATTTTCTTGTTACTTGAATACAAAAACCTACTTTTTATTATGTATATAGATGATAGATAAACTTTTTTCTTTTACTACTATTATATAATTTTTCTTATTATTATTATTTTTCTTATAGCTATTATTTTGAAATATTTCTATATACTTGTGTTTGAATTCTTCTTTTCTAATTATCCTGCTTCCTAAACTTTCTTAGGAATTTAGCATGGACTCAATTATATAAATGCCCCAAATTTTTTCTCCTTAATAGTGTAAGAAAAGTTTGTAGTTTTATTAAAACTTTCTATGACCAACCCAAATGCAATCTAACTTGTGAGTTCAGCCCAAATCATGGGCTTTACAAAATAATACTTCATCCCCCACAGCGAATTTGAGCAGATCATATTGGGTTTTTTGATCTTTTTCATGTTGGGCCTTACAAAGTTCAAAGTTACTATTGTAAGCTTGGGCTTGCAGTTTAATTAAGATTTCTGCAAGTCTCTCAACATACTGAAAATGGCTCAATTCCTGGGGTTCTTGTAGTTAGGAATACAACAATGGTGGTAAGTCTGGATGCTTCCCATATATAGAAGTTGAGAAGGAGACATCTTCGTGGCCAAATGGTAAGAAATGTTGTAGGCAAAAAAGGCCAAACTGAGGAGTGTACTCCATTCGGAGGGCTTCTGAGAATTTAGCTTCCTAAAGATATTGACAAGAGTCCATTAACTCGTTCTAATGCACCATTTGTTTCTGGTTGTATGGAGTTGACAGAACACCATGCACCCCCATTAAATCATTGAGCTTCTGGAGAATAACTGCAGTGAAATTTGTGCCATTATCTGTTAATTTGAATTGAGGACATCTGTGCTGATTAATAGCTTTCTCCAATATAAATTTAGCAGTTGGTGAGGCTCCTAAGTCCTGAATAGCCCTGGCTTCAACCCATTTCGTTAAGTAATCAATTGCCACGATGATATATTTGGCTTTCACATTGCTAATTGGGAGGGGTCCAACCACATATATTGATATAGTGTGTTAAGCGAATTTGGGCCAAATAAACCGTACAAAGTAGCTTTTTGAAGGGTTTTCCCCCTTGGCACTCTTGGCAACAGCTCAAAGCTTTATGGATGTCAAAATGCATCGATTCCCAAAAGTAATTTTGCTTAAGCTGCTCCTTGGTTTTCTTAAAGCCTCCATGGCCAGTAGCCTTATGAGCAGCCAAAATTAGATCTGCTTGAGCCGAGGGATGTGGAAATATATTTTTCTCTCCATCAATCACCTTGAATAAGACTCCTTTTTCAGTCTGGGTATCCTTTCTTAATTCGGAGAGAATTTTTTGCACTTGTTCAGGCTCATCAACAAAAGTTCCTTTGACCATCTTCTGAAACAAGGCATCTGCAGGCTTACAGAGGGTTGCCACGATGGGCAGATGGGACAAACAATCAGCATTCTGATGCTTAGCACCTGCCCAGTGTTTGATGGTATATTCATAAGCCTGCAGCTTAAGTGCCCAGCGAGCTAAACGTCCTACTGGCTCCTTCAAGTTATTAAGCCAGCTTAAGGATAAATAATCAGTAATTACGGTTAAATCACTCCATGAAGGTATACTAGGAACTGTTTATAGGCATATATAACTGCCAAACACTCTCTTTCTGTCACAGTATAATTTCTTTCATGGGCATTTAGGGTCCAACTAGAATAGGCTACTGGGTGCTCTTTGCCATATTCTTCAACTTGGGACAAAACAGCTCCAATTGCCGTTAATGATGCATTAGTCTGAACAATAAATTCTCGGTCAAATTCAGGATAGCGCAATACTGGTGCGACTAATAGGGCCAAATGAAGCTGGTTGAATGCCTCCTGGCAGGCCAAATTCCACTAAAAAGAGACCTTAATAAAGTAGATAAAATAAAGGTTCTCCAATTTTGAATAAAGTTGGCAATAAATTGGCGATAGTACCCAATCATATCCAGAAATAATTGAATATACCGCTTGGATTTGGTCCTCTTCATTTTAGATATTGCTTCCAATTTGACTAGTTGTGGCTGAAGACCTTCTTTATCAATTAAAAACCCAAGGTATTCCAGGTGTTCCTTAAAGAATTGACACTTCCAGGGCTTGATCTTCAACTTTGCAGCTGCTAACCTCTTGAAAACCTCTTCCAGGTGTTCCAGATGTTCATCAAAGGTATGACTGAATACATTTATATCATCTAGGTATACCAGTACACATGACAATTAAAAATCGCCCAGTATAGTGTCCATCGCTCTATGGAAGGTAGCTGGAGCATTGCAGAGTCCTTGGGGCATTCTCGATGGTTAAAATAACCATTCTTGAGTGATAATAGTGCACTTTTCTCGCTCATCTTTGGGCAGGTCAATTTGCCAATAACCACTAATTAAATATATCGCTGAGAAGATCTTTGTACCCCCGAGCCTGTCTAGGGCATTGTCAATATGCAGAAGAGGATAGAAGTCCTTTTTGGTAATGTTATTAAGCTTCCAGTAGTCAATAACAACTCTGTTGCTCCCATCTTTCTTTTTTACAATGAGAATTGAGACGGCCCATGGACTCTTAATTGGCATCAACATACCACAGTCGAGAAGTTCCTTAATTTCCTTTAATACAGTTTCTTCAGCAGTTTTTGAACACCTAATTGGCCTCAATCGGATAGGTAAATGGTCCCCAGTATCTATCATATGGGTCACTCCTCTCGCACATCATAGGTTAAAATCATCCTTGGCGAATATCCCATGGTATTTCTCAAATAATCCTCAAACTTGGTCCTTTTCTAGATCATTTAGTTCCCCTAAATCGGCCACAGGTATGACATTATGCACATAATCAAACTCATCATTGGGAAGCCCTAACTCATCCAGGGTTCCAAAATCATGGAAAGATTCAATCTCCATTATAGGAATCAAATAGAGATAGGCAACCACCTGATGCCTTTTGATGAAAATTGGCCAATTCTGCATATTTGCACAGAGGACACTAATTCCTTGATGTCCAGGAATAATTATCCCAGGCGCCACATTAGGTTCAATTTGATTTTGGGACCTAGGTTGACAAACTTCTCCATGAAGCCCTTCTGGGATTAGAATTGTTAGCCCAGTTGATATTAGCTCTAATGAGTACTTGTTCCCCTCCTCATTGTCAGAGTGATTTGATATATAAATTTCAATGAACTGAACATCTCTTGTTTCCATCTCATTGTCGCTGTATTTTCTGAAATTCTGAAAGCTGATTGCCCACATCAATATTAGATAGTTGTATCCCCCGTAGTGAGCACCAAAATGTTGAGTTATCAGCCAATTCTGCAAGCTAAAATGACTTAACAATGAATTCAAGGAAGAAAACTCGTTTTTCAATTAAAATCTCTGCTCATATTTAGGAAGTAGATACTCCAATAATCCTTCCAATAGCCAAGTAACTCTGGTACGCTCACTGTTCTTAATTCTACTGGCACCAACAAATACGAGACCTTCTGTCTTATTACAAATTAAAGAAATTATTCCTCTATAATTGGGACTACTTCTCAAGCAGTTAACTATGTACTTCTCTTTGGGAAGTATAAACACACACTACTATCTAATATAGACATATGCAAACATATACGAATATCAGACAGATGACAGATGGACAACAATAATTAATAAATTAAGTGACAGTAGTTATTAATGATCAATATTTAGATGGTAATTGATGATGATTTTTAATCAGCCAGGCGCCGGTATTATATACCTCTCAGCCATCTCCTGGCTGAACTCATCTATTAGATAAGTTCATTCCTACTATGCCAATACTCTGCTGGTCATGGCAATAAAAATGAAAAATCCCCAAGTCAATTTGGCCCATGAATTGACTAATTATAACAATCATTTTAGCCCAATTGAAGGCAATTTTACTCTCATAATTGCGACAATTTTGGGTTGCAAACTCAACAACAAAATCTTTCCAATTAGAGCTACATCATAGCTCAACGTCTAACAATAAATGGGGAATAAAATATATATGATCATAAAAGATGATGCACCCCAATTTGGGACATTGGCAGGCCTCTAAATAGCACTAAGTACGCCCTTATTTGGGACATCTATGTTTAAGTGCTTAATAAATTGATTTCATTAATTGAACCCAACTTCCGCCTTAGTGAAAAGAGATTAGTGCACTAATTTAGGAGATTCAATCTAGTTAATTCCATGGGACCACCTTGCACCTAAGTGTACCCAACATTGGCCATAATGTAATTATATCATAGCCCTTATTAGCTATGATAATTGGGATGATTTAACTACAATTTGAGGTGGTTTTGGAATGAATTTAATTATGCAGATAAATTGGGAAAGATCAAAGGAACCACCAATGGGATTAATCTATTAGCAATTGATGGTTTTCTCAAAGGGCTTAATTTTTAGTCAACCATCAAAATCTAACAGCAGCTTCATCCGCCACTTCCTTACTCTCAAAGCCTAGATCCAGCCAACTGCATGGTTTGGTATGAGGTGCGACATACACTGCATTTGGGAAGTGAGTGTGTACATCCCCATAAAACTTCTTAAAAGCGCCATCTGTTGAACATCCAGGAATATCAGCACTCTGTTTTCCACCGATGAGAGCAGTTGTGAGTGCAGCATATTGATGTACTGGTTGCATCGCGCTTGCCAAGCTAAAATTTCTAGGGAAATGGTAAAAACTGGTTTTTATAAAGTTTATCTATTCCCCTGGGCTTGTCGGGTTTTCTCATAAATTTTGATGTTGCAGGTCCAACACCTGTGCCATTGACTTTACTCGCTTAACTGCTCCCCAACATTTGGCGCCAACTAATCTCCTTGGTGATATTATAAAACTTTTACCAGACTTGAATTGAACTTTGTTGCAAAAGTGTTTGCAATGAGAGAGAAAAGTTTTAATCAATGGCATTTTTGTCTATAAAGGAAATTAACAGCATATATATCATAATCAGAATATTTTGTAATGTCAACCAGTCTATTAATGATCTATTGGAATTTCATCCTCTATAATAAATAGTATACTTGGTCCTCATACTTTGGGGTAAATCATAATTTGGTTAATAAAATAGTGTTTAAGTTTTCCCTTAAACTTTTATAGTATCTTCTTAAAATTCACACCACCTTTATACTGTAGCATATAGTCAGCGCAAATAGTATCATGATTATGATATTTTAAAAATATATTTAGTTCTGTGACAATGAGTGACACAAACTTTAATTAAAACAAGGTATGCTCTAATAAAATTAAAATTAGTAGTCATGAAGTCCTGTAAACATTGATATTGTCCAGACAAAGTGCAAGTTTTAATTTTTCTATAACTTGTAGATACAAAATCAATTAGACTAACACTTTCAAAAATTGTTAAATGCTAACATAACTTACATAAGTATCTGAAAAGTTATAATCAAATACTGGAAAATACTGTTTAAAAGTTTTTATGGAAATCATTAGCCAAGTTAAGGGGCTTGAATGATGTTCAACTATATCATGTAATTTATTTTCAAGATGATCATCAGAGTCAATATATTAAATATGCTGTCTAATGAGAATTACCTTTTATAAATGTGCCTGCTAGTTTAAAAATGTATCATGTAAGATTGCATTACAATTTGGGGGTGGAAGGCGAGCTGGTAGGGCTACGGCTACCAACCTGAAGGTTGTGGGTTTAATTTCCGCCCTTCGCACATTGATTGGGGTGCCAGCTGAAGGAAGCTACTGGCAGTTAGTAGGTATAATAACACGAAAACCTTACCCATGACATAACTAGAAAAATCTGAGTCCCGATCTGGAGGTGAAAAAACTTTCTATGACAGAGTTGACCCTGCTCAGGTTTCATGTCGATACTTTCTCTATTTTGGTAATGTCCATCCCCTGGTCAGCTTGCCTCGAATAGATATAATATAAGATTGCATTACATTTTAAAAAACTCAGGTCTTAAAGCATTTGTTTTATACTAGTAATCAAATGTGCTAATAATAAAAAATCTTGATATTTGGAAGGTTTGAGGTTATTGTCTAATTAATGGTATGCTCCAGTTATGCTGTTTAGTTGTTTTTGATAGATAAAGTGGAACTTAGCATAGGCAGAAATACATTGTTCCACATCTATTAATGGGGTTTCCCCACAAAGGACACCAAAGCGTTAGTAGGTGTTACTGCATTGACATTATAAAACTTTATTCTGTAAATTTTACAGATGCTACTTTGCCGCACTTGTAACAGGTACATCAATTTCTGCATTTTGTCAGACAAATGATGTGTTAAGGAAATACTTTACTTCCATTGGGGGTATTCTAATACCCCAACAGCATTCACAGTCTGCACACTACCATTGTGATGATTCTAGATTAGATCCACATGTGAATAGGCGGAAAATTTCTGATTGATGAACATCAACCCCATTCTAACTGCTAGACTAGCGCCAGCAATAGTCTTGACCATGCTTCAAGTACCACTGACAATTATCTGGTTTGAGCAGAGGAAGCTGTTCTGACCATCCTGGGTGTCTATAGACACAAAGCCTAGATTTTCCCAAACATGCACTTGACAGCAGGGAGCATCAATTGCATCACAGTCTTGAATCCCGTGATTTTCCAAATATGCACATCCACCAGATTAGAGTTTTTATTTTCCTTTTGATTACAGTGTATCAAATTGGACTATTGGATATTCAACTTGGGCTAATAATTTGATTACAAAGTTACTTTGCACATAAGGGGTTGTGACATTTTTTGGGGTTAAATCCTAAGATTTTATTTGCTGAGGTAGGCTAAAGCTGGTAATTCTGGAGAGATGGCCAAGGCCATTATCAATATTAAAGAGCGTTGTCCTCCATAAGTTGAGACGGTTTCTTTGGGGATGCCATAATCTCCTATAAATTTATAATATAAAAGGGGTATTGGGTAAAACTAGCGATTTAATATGGATATAACGATATAACCCAGCACCCTACCATTAGCAGATTGCCAGGTTTTTATAACCTCAATGAATTGATAGAAAGGGGATTAGTAAATAGTTTTGACAACAGTACCACATAACTTCTCCAGAGCACCAGGACTTTTGCAAAATATTGTGGTTTGTCAACTGTAGGTGAGTTTTTTGCGTTCTCTGGTTAACTCTACTAACTTGTGGTTGATGGATCAGGGCAGGATGTATGCTTGATGGTGCTAATTAGCCCATTATTTAATAATGTGGCAGGAGTAGAATTTTTATCAACGGCCAAAATAAATAAAGAGGGTTTTTTGACCACTAGTTAGAATAATAATGCTTACAATTTATACAAAGAGGTTTGTTTTTATGCGTTTTTAGTGATTACAACATGTGGTCCAATAAGCAAACCCTATTTTGATATTGCTGCTTAGTATTTAAAATAACTCAAGGCCTAAAGTGAGATAGGCATCAAATTTATTATCAGATTTATACCTATTTAGGAAATATGGTTGTTTGACCTACCAGAGCTCTTAAAAGTTGGCTTACTTTAATAGAACGGCTAATGGAGGGTCAAGAAAAGTACAAGTCTGTGTGGCAAAGAAAAGGTATATTTGGGCCAATCACCATGAGGAAAATAGTTGCATATTTTGGGACCCCCTCAAGCCCATAAAAGGGGTTGGTCTCCGCTTAAATGTTTGAAGAAAACTATAAGTGGGCTGGGGTGGAACCTCCTATGGCCCCCCTGATTTCATCACTTAATCGGTGCAATTCATCAACCCAAACTCATGCTATCTGTTCAAGAAGCATTTGCAAATGTATTACCTTGATATGAGGGCTTTACTGAGAATTGGCCAAAATCATTTGCCAATATTATCATTATTATCATTTGAAAAACTCTTCTCACAATATCAGACTTGTGATTGTCTGACATTACCCCCCTCGAGAGTGTTAGGAGTGTATAAGGGCGCAAGAACTGGCAATGGACTCCTTGTCAGTTTCTCCAGCAGCAAGGGACTCAATGGAGTACCCATCCCCTCGCTTATAAGTGACTACAAAAGGGCCTTCCTAGATAGACCCAAGATTCTCATTTCTAAGAGTAAAACGATTGTAATGATACAAAACCAAGTCTGACACCTGAGAGGAAGGGAGGGGCTATTTATGCTCATTTGTGGCTATCTCGTCTTTGGTGACTTTTTTAGCTAGGTTAGTCATGGCATCAGACTGCGTCTAGATGATCCGTTGTGAAAATCTTTCAGGGCTTTTTCAGAATCATCTGTCCTACAAAAGAAGACGTATTTTGCTAGCAAGGCTGGGACTCCTAGTCCCCAACCATATAATATGCAGAAGGAGACATTTTAGTGATTTTATGATAGCTGATATGGTAGGCTACAAGGGCATTGGGTAAGAATTGATCCCAGTGTAAGGGATCTGAGCTGTCCATCTTTTGTAATATTAAAACCACAGTTCCATTTGCTCTTTCCACAGTATCATTTGTGGTAGGGTTGTAGGTAGTCAAGAAAAGTTGCTGTGTCCCCATGGAAGTAACCAAAAGTTTACAACCGCAAGGTGAATTTCTTCTCATTGTCACAAAGTAGGACCTAGGGACAACCATATTGAGTGAAAATATGTTGATGTAGAAAGGTGGGAGTGGCTTTGGCGGTCTGGGCAGGAAGAGCAGACGCTTCAACCCATTTGGTGAAGTGATCAATGCCTACCAAGATATAGCAATTTTCACTGGTAGTCTGAGTTAGTGGACCTATAGTTCCAAGCTTAATGTATTAAAAAGTTGTTGAGGCGTGGTGAGTTGGTATTGATACTTGGGTTTGTACCAGGATTGCTTCTTACAGATTATTCAGGTATCCAGCAATTAGATGATAGAATCCATGATTCACTCCCAGTAGTACCTATCCTTCACCCACTAATAAGTTTTACGCACTCTAATGTGCCCCAGAATAGAATGGACTCCATGATCACGGGTACTCGCTTGGAAGATCGGAGATAAGGCAAACAATTCGCCCCTACTTTCTAATACAACTTCCCGATTTCCACCTTGTTTAACAATTAGGTTGAACTAATAGTTACATTTTGACTTGATATTTGGATTTATGATTCTTAAGTCAAAACGCTACTTTAGGTTTTTTAGTTCATGTGGGGCTCAATACTGGACTGTGCCTGTCAAGAGTATTTATAACTCTCCAGTTCCCAGCGTGGTGATGAACAGAGCATTGGACAAAACGCTAGGAAACTTGTTGTCAATGTGAACATAAAGGTATCCCAGCAGAGTGAGGTGGAGTTAATGAGACATAAGGCGAGGATGTTGAGCATGGTAAAAAAATATAATGAACAATCAGCAAAACTTGGCTGTTCCTAAAGGGAAGTTCATAAATGAGCTATGTAAAAGGCTAGAGTGCACAGTTGACCTGGTTTGGAGGGAATCTGGTAGGCCCAACAGTGTACCTGAGGCTCTAATAATTTTTAAAAAATAAATTGGATAACACATCACGAGACCTCCTCAAAGAGGTCTGCGTACAGGTTCTCCCAAGTCAACATATGAGAAAAACGTAAAATTTCTAGGGGTTTTATTAGGGAAGATGACCAACGAGAAAATTTGGTCTTAAGCAAACATAATAAAGACAACTCAGGGAAATCAAGGATCATCAAAGGTGGTACTAAGCCTTGGTACACCAATAGGCGCACGCTTCCATCTGACAGGGTAACATACTTTGAAATCAACCTTACTATAATGATTGATTGAATTTGAAACAAAAACATGAGCTCACAATTTCAAGAATAGAACGTGTTTTATACCCCCATACACTGATTAGCTGTATCAGCTGTCATTATTTTATTTTAAACTCATTTTTTTAGTGTGAGAGCCAAAACAAGGAGCTGGGTGTTATGCAACATACTTGTATTAACCTAGGCAAACCTAGCTTGTACCCAGTGTTGATCAAGGTGTGCTTAAGATCAGAAAGGTCCTGAAATTCAACCCTTTAAGCCTCATGCCTCCCAGCCCTGTCCTTGCTATTTGTGTCCTCAATAAGGTCATATAAACACAACATTACCCTCTCCTCTTTTTGGGCTCCACCCTCCCTCCCGGGGCATTTACTAAGGAAACTTTTGTGCAGGGGCCAACTTCATGGCAGCAACGTCTTGGTTGAGCTTTGATCCTGCGGCCTCAGGAAAACGCTCATAGAATGCTACAATTAAATCTTGGACATAAGCGCAGTCATGCGCTGGGACCCAACTGTTTTTTCACCCCGTCAAATCCCTTCCAGGATACGAGATACTTGAGTCTTATTCTTACCCAACAAGAGGCTGCAATATCCTCCACTTCCCACTAAGGCGCCCCATCCATGAGAAAAGACTCAGGATTCTCTGGAGGGGTCCCTAAAACATGTTAAGCTTGCCTTCATGAAATACTGAAATATTTAAAACGAGATGGGGAGATCCAACTGGTATGAGGCGTGACCCACCTTTTTGATCACATGGTGTGGCCCAATCCTTTTTAGTCCTAGTTCTTTGCATGGTTGATTGATTAGAACATTTTTAGCATTCAGCATCACGAAATCTCCTTCCTTTTACACTGGTCCAACTCATCTCTTACCATCAGCGTTCTACTTGTAAGCCTGTATGGCTGCATTTAAATTTGGGCTCACCATCTGGTGTACTTTCTTGATTATTTTTTGTAAAGTCCACCACTGCTTCCATCTTGGATCCACAACTGGTCTCCATGTTGAAAGTGGGAGTGACGTTATAGTTGGCGAAGATGGGGGACCATTAATCAATTCATTTTGGGCGTTGTTATAACTGGATTGTGCCATGGGAAGGTGAGAAGCCAAATCTGAATAAGCTGCGGCGGTAAAACGCTGCAAGAACTGTTTGAGGCACTGATTTACTAGTTCAGCCTGCCCATCTGATTGAGTGTGGTAGGCAGTTGAACGGCAGGGGCGGATATGAAGAGTTTTACACAACTATTCCAAAAAGATGGAGGTAAACTGACATACCCTATCACTAATTATTTTTGAGGGACCCCCTGAAGAGCGAACACAAGAGTAACAAAGAACTCTTCCATCAACTGCGGTGACTGTGGTTCTGCAAGGGATAAAGTGGGCGAGCTTCATGAATTGTCCACCACCACCATGATAGCATTGTAGCCATCAGATACAGGCAATTTTACAATAAAATCTACCAATAAGGAAGTCCAAGGCCCATCAGCCTTTTTAACTGGACCAACTACCCCAAGAGGCTTCAATTTGGTTTCGTTTGACTGCAGAATAGGCACTCTTTACATTACCTGACTACCTGAGCGGCTAACCCCTTTCAATTGTAAGCGCAGAAAATTAGCCATAAAGTCTTTGCCATCCCAGTATGACCAACGATGATTAGCATAGATGGTCCCAAATTTTTTCCAGGTGAAGTGGTCCGGAGGGAACCTTAGACGCCCCTGAAACCACAAATCTCATCATTTACGTGGTAACCTCTGGTGATGTCCTCCTTATTAATGCGCTCTTGGCAATGACCATAGTATATCCGCTAACAAAGGCAGAGAAAGGACTACATTTTTGAACATACCATATTCCTCCGCATTCTCCAGAGGAGCAAGCGCTGGCCATTGGCCAAGGGAGAGGGAAGATGAGATACAATCTCACCTGGTGGAATAATCAAATGAGAATTATGCACCTCAAACTCCTTCGGATCAGGAATTAATGCAAGGTTGCAGCTTAAAGCATCCGTCAAACCATTCTCTTTGCTCTTATTAAATTCATAGGAGAACACAAATTTGGGCTAGGGTCTCATGACAGCGGGTTAGCCGTGGGGTTAAAAAATGAGGTGCTCGGTAGTACAGTAAGACAAGGTAATTGTATGTATGTGGAAGGGTTGGGATGAGCCATGTAAGTGATGACGCCATTAAGTAGCGTCTCAACAACTGGTAGTAACTCTTTATTATATATACGGCATAGTTTAACTCTGTTAGAGACATCTTCATAGGAAAGTATCTCACTGGATGATCTATTCAATCTTTGCCTACTTGAACTAAGGCAGCCGCTATGGCGAAGTTGGATGCATCTGAAGCAACATTGAACTTTTTATTGGGGTCGACATGACAAAGAATGGACATAGACAGCAAAGTACACTTTACTGTTTGTAAGGCATCCTGCAAAATTATTGACCACTGGAGTACTTTTTCCCCACTCGCCTTATACAAAGGCACTGCAACTTCAGAAAGGTTTGGTGTGAACTTCTTAAGGAATTTACACATCCCAAAAAAGCTCCTCAATTCCTTAAACGAAGTTGGAGTGGGCAACTCACAAATCGACTTCACCTTGTTTGAAGTTATCATGTGCTTTTGGTCAAACAAAACGTTGTCCAAGAGGGTGACCTGGAACTTAAAGAATTCGCACTTACTTATCTTTCAATGTGATTTCAGCCGCCCTCATACGCTCCACTACTTGCCAAAGGTGTAAACATAGGACTCAATGTCAGGGGAAAATATCAAAATATAATCCATGTAAGCTACCGCGCATACCCCCAGCAGGTCACCAAAAGCCGCATCAATATGACCTTGAAAGAAAGCAGGAGCATTTTTAAGCCTGAAGGGCATAACCCGAAATTGTGAAATACCTTTTCTGGTACAGAATGCGGTCAGCCACTCCTGGCCCTTCTTGATCCAGATCTAATTGAACGTGTTTAGCAATCCAATCTGGAGAAAACTCTCGCCTTCTCCACATAGCATGCAATCTGTGAGTACAGTGGGTGAGATGCAAGTCTAATACTGTGACGTTTTTGATTTTTATAATCTACGCATGGGCATAAGAAATCATCGGCCTTCTTTACAAAGAGAAGTGGGGATTATACAGGGGAGGTTCGCTAAAAAATTGTGCCTTTAGCTAACTGCTCCTTAAACCACACATTTAAGGCCGCTTCCTCCTGTACAGTCAATGGATAAATTGGGGAAGATATATGCACCAGATCAACGGTGAGCTTGAGCTCACTATCAAACTCTGAGTGGTCCGGTAGTACATTAGCTGAGGCTGCATCAAAAGAAGATTCTAACCCCTCTAAACAGGAATGTAAGGGAACCTCCAAAGAGGGCTTCAGCAACGGAGCAAGACTAAGTGTGTGGGTATTGGGACAATGGGGCAAATCGCCCTGAAAGTTTGCTTCAGACAAAGGGACAACCAACTTGTGACCATACTTTAAAGTTAAGAACAAGGTATATTCTTTCAAGTTGGTTCAGACGTTAAATTTTCTCCACCACTCTACACCCAAAATGATGGGGTCGAGAGGTTTTTGATAGCTTGTAAGAGATTTGACAAAATGAGATTTGTTAACTTGATAATCCACTAATCACATAATTTTTAGTGTGGGAATGCCTTGGGAAGCCCCTCCTCTAACTATACCACTTGGCAAGTGACTCAGCTCAAGTAGTCGGATAGGCCTTGGTCAATAAAATTCTGAGAGGCTCCAGTTTCCACCAAAATATTTGTTCTAATTTTACCTGAAGATGATGAAAGGGTAGCAGTTACTAAAAAAGATCCCGAAGGATCTTTTTTTAGCAGAAAACGCCAAAGCTCACCATAAAATCTTCTTTAGGCATTAGTATACCTCCAGGTTACGTTTCTGCATCATAGAATGGAGAGAAAATATTTGGCCACTCTTACTAATGAGGTCAAATATCCATCCATATCTTCTGCAACTGCATAAACGTTTTTATATTCTAATAGTAACTCCTTCTCAACCTCCTGGGTTCTGCTGATCATAGTTGTGGTCAAGAGTGGGTTCTCTGGGGTGATTTGATACACTGATGTGGGCTCCATATCAGAGCAATAATAGGAGGTATATGGATAGTTGTATATATGAAAACGTCGTTATAAAATGCATCTTGGGCCGCAAATGACCCCAAACCCATCTTGGCAATAGTTTTAATGACGTTATCCAAGGCCATCACCACCATGCCCTTTTTTGATGAACCCAACTGAACCGTCCAAACATGGTGCCAAAGAAAAAACAGTTTATTTGTGTTAATCCTTTTAGTTTTTGTTGAAAGTTGGGGATCATGACTCTCAGATCACAAAATGACTGTATCTACCATGTATGAGCAAGAAGGGTGCATACTTCCCTTTCAGAGGAAGCAAGGATAACGCTGAGATGCTCCAATCATGTGAAAAATGAGAAACTAGAGCAGAGCCCCACCACGGCCATGGACAACTGCTGGCGCACCCCATTTGCACTTTGCAAAAGTCTCACATGAAAAACTTTCGTTCATATAAGAAAAAATGGTTGGTCATCAAATGTCAGGAGAGTATCTTTAACTCTTCAGTCCAAGCATGGTGGTGCGCAGTGCACAGAACCAACGTAAGGGAACAAGTCATCAGTATTGCAAGAAGGATATTTCTGCAGAGGGTGCTTGAGCAAAAATAACGTTGGGCGATGGTGTCAACATGGTAAAAATTAATAGTGATCAAACCAACAGAAAGACTTGTCTGTGTCCCAAAGGGGTGTTCCTAACCAAATTTTGAACAGGGTTAGAGTGCATGGGTGCCTCAGGCTGGAGGGAATTTGGGCGGTTCAGCAGTGTACCTGATGCTGTTTATACTTTTAAAGCAAACTTTTGGTTAATGTGCCGTGAGACCTCCTCAAAGAGGTCCGCACACAGGTTTGCCCAACTCACCCTAAATAAAAACTGTAAACTAATGGGGTATTATATTTTAGGGAAGATGACCCACAAGAAATATTGGTCTCAAGCAAACATATTTAATCAACTTGAGGAAATCATCAATCAGAGAAAGTTGTACTAAGCCCTGGTGCATCAATAAGCGCATGCTTCCATATTATTATATAAACTTTGAAATCAACATTACTTGTATTATTGATTGAAGATGAGCCCAACCTAAGTTCAAAATTTCATAAATTGAACAGGTTTAAACACCCGTTCACCAATTTTCATAATTGAGCTGTCATAATTTAAAAAGTAGCTTATCTATTTAAATGCTATGGCTGTTATACATGCTGTGCAGGTTGCACTTCCTCTGAACCAACCTGGGCATACCAGGCCTGTACTAGCGTTGGTCCAATGTGTGCCTCAACTCAGGAAGGTCCTGAGGCTTAACCTTCTTGGCCTCTTGGCGCCAACCTTGTCCTGGCCATTGATCCCTTCAATCAAGTCTTGTGAACATGACAGAAGCTAAGCCAGTCAGAATGGCCGCAAGAGCATCATTAAGAGAACATTTTTGCAAGTACCAAAGGTTGGGCTTCACCTTTAAACCATTAACAAAAGTGGCGTGATAATTTTTTAATTTTTCATGCTTAGGCACATAAAGGCCTGCTTCTTCTCTTCAAACTTTGTATTAAGCCACATTCTTCAATGAGGGCTTTTTTACCTCTGCCCAACATTTAAGGGTTTTTATATAAGGTAACATCACCTCTTGGGCAGAGCAACTGAGGCAGGGGTGGATATGCTTTATTTTTTGGGAATTGGTTGTCTTTCCATAATAGCCTCATAAACAAAGCGGAAAGAGGCGATGCTACCCTCACATGGGGTAAATTTGTCCTTGAAAGGGTGTTTAGAAATAATTGGAGCAGCCTCATGAGAGGCTTGTCAATCATGCTGTTTAAGTGACATAAGTTGAGACAGTGTGATGGATAGCTGCTGTTGTAAATCATCTAGCTGAGGATCTGAGGCAGCGGGGAGATTGTGGGAGTTAATTACCCCCATACCCTCTATTATATATGTTTTTGTGGTTTAATACCCCTGTAGCGAACACCACTTGTTGAAATCAGGGCAGGGTTTATGAGAGTTTGTGCTAATTAGCCCCTGATTTCAACAATATGATAGGAAGATTATTTTCTCAACTACAAAATAAATAAAGGGTTTTTAGATCACTATTTAAAATTAATTATACTTATATATCATAATAAAAGGTTGGGTTTTATAAGTTTTATTAATTGTGGCGAGGGGGTCAAGGAGTAAACCCTATTACAATCTCGCTGCTAATTTATTATAATTTGAGGCCAAAGAAAGATAAACGTAAATTATTATTATTTTTGAGAGATTTTAGGAAATATGGGTGTTTGACCTATCACAGCTCTTGAAACACGCCTTGCTTTAATGTAATGGTCGATGGAGGGTCATGAGTAGGTAGGATAAGTCCGTGAGGCAATGAGTTAATATATGAGGCAATCACTGTGGTGAAAATAGGTTCACGTTGTGGGACCCCTTCAGCCTATAAAAGGGGGTGGTCTCCGCTTTGGTTTTTAAGTAAAAATAGAAGTGGGCTGCAGAAGAACTCAGATAGACTCCCTGATTTTGACTCATGGTCAGTGCAATCTGACTACCCAAATTCATGTTATGGGGAAAGAAGCCTTTACAAGAGAATATTATCCCAATTTGAGGGGTCTATCAAGAATCAGCCATGGTCTTTTGTCCAATTCTTTCATTATTTTCATCTGAAACACTCTTCTCACAATATTAAACTTGAAATTGTCTGACACAATGAGCCACAAGTAAATTAGGAAGCAGAAGCTAAGTCAAGGTCCAAAGGACTGATAGGGTTCCTGAGACCATTCTTCTAGTTTGTGTGGTAAAGGCGCTTTGGATGAACACCTCTTGGAGGACAGTTGTGAGTATGCTTATCCAGAGAAACATGCCCTGACTCCAAGACAAGGTTAATAAGGAGGCAATAGTCCTCCCAAGATCACTCTTAAAGTACACCTCCTGCTTGTGAATGCCAAACATAGCCACTGGTAGTCCAAATATACCAATGTATACCCCCAAAAGATTTTAAGCTAGATAAGGTTTTTAAGCTAGCGGCTTATTGTATATATTAAAACTGATTAATAGTGAAAGGGAAAACCTCCAGTTCCCAGGTCCCAGTCCTCATAGCACTCTGCTGCAAGAATATTTCAGACTCTCCATTGTGCCTGACACTCTGTCCTTTGAAATATTCGAAACAAACTCCCATAGTCCTAGTATTGATAAATATCTTTACTGGATGAACCACCACACCCATGACTCGGTGCATTTCCAATTTGAATCCAACTCATACCTCAAATTCACCCATTTCATCATCACTTTATTTGATCTCAGCTTTGATGTAAATCCCAACCATCGACATGCTTTAGTCTTGACCCATTCTGGGGCCTATCCAGAATATAAAACTCCCTCACCTTCTGCTCTATCCACACTAGCTTATCCTAACTTATCAAAGATCTGGGAAGTATGATGTTGAGGGAAACACTTGACCGTGACATCTCACCCTAGACAAGAACTCTCAGATCTTCCCAGGAAACCAGGCACAATCTCTGGAAGTCTGCCACGTGGCCTCCTCAAATGGGGGATTCAAACAATGGACTAAGAATGATTGACAAACCTGCACAACCTTAGTGTCTAGAATCTCCTCTATCTCATACTTTTAAGCCCAACCCTCAGCTGGAAACATATGAGAGGCCCTCTCAGAAAGCTTCCCCAATAATGGTTTGAGCTGTGACACGTGCAGTACTGGATGAGCCCGCGACCCCTCTGGCAACCTCAGCTCAAATGATATCTCAATAACCGCCCTCACTACCTGGTATGGGCCCAACGCCAATGGCTCCAAATTCAGCTCCTCACAGGTAAGGCATATTTCTGAGCGTTTAAATTGAACTAATCGCCTCTTTTGTAAACCCACCCTCTGACTGATGCCTATCTGACTTCATCTTCTGAGCTGCGACTGTTGCCACCAGATTCCTTTTCAAGAGCCCCAAAGCATCCTGGGTCTCACGATACAAATCATCTATTGCTGGATTCTGGCCCTGCTCCTGGGGCCCCATACACTCCAGGTGTAGACCATGATTTGTGAAAACAGGGTCATTGCATGAATGCATGCTTGTGGTCATTGTATGTAAATTGCATCAACTTCACCCAGCTCACCCAATCAGCTTGCCGCCCCATGATGTAGTGCCTCAATATTGTTTCAAAACTAGTTTTCCCTCTCGGTTTGGCCATCCTACGGGAAGGTAAGCTGATGAATGGCAGGTCTTTATCTTCGTTTCCTAATAGATGCAACCAGAACCAATATTTGGACTGCGGACTTTATTATGAATCAATCTCCTCTGGCACCCCAAGTCAGGAAAAAACACATTTATATAAACCAGACCCAGTCTTTTAGCAGAAATGGTTGATTGATAAGAGAAAAACTCTGCATACTTCATAAGGCAATCCACTACAGCCATTAGGGCGTCCATTCCATGGGACTTGGGAAACCACATGATGAAGTAGTCACCTATAGAGGCCCACAGCCTGGACGGAATCTGAAGCGGCTTCAATTTTTCCTCTGGCGTCACATGACAGGACTGACCTCACATACCCCACATTGATCCACATACTTAAATACCGTCGCACCCACTCACCTTCATGAATAATGATGACAAACCAAATCCGGCATCTAAACAGCCTGAATGTCCTGCCAAAAGATGACCTTGATTAGCTGCCAACACCTGCGTCTGCAAACTCATCACCAGAACCCAGATCCTTTCCTCATGGTAAATAATACTTCCTCAGACTAATATCCCAGAATGTCTTTTGCTCACCTCCTATTGGGGATTCAACTATAAAACCAAAATTACTCAAGATTAAGATTTGATATCTCAGTCTAATGGTATTGCAAAATCTATGTCAGAGATATCCGATTATAGATTAGACTGATGATTAACCCTTTGGAGTTATCAACCTTCTCTAAGGATGATGCTAAGCTATCTGATTAAAGAGAAAATCAGATAAGAAGGTCGGTCTCATCAGATAAGAATCTTATCAGATCTGGCTATCACAAGTATGGTATTAATAATCATCAATATTGGTCATCTAATAGGAAAAAAACTTACTTCAGGTGCATCCCAAAGTCCTCATAAATATCTACTAAATCTACTCCTATAAATACCCTCATTTCTAATAAATAAAGACCCACAATTTTTGTCCCGCGTAGCCTTATTTTGGTCTCTTTTCATACAGGATTCTGTATTTCTGATTGGAATCATCTATAGCAACGGATTTAGTAACTTTGTTGCAATTGTGTGAATCTTTGCTAGAGCCACGGAACTAATAATTTTTTAGCCTTCGTAGCACCTGCTTATCTTAATTTCTCACTAAATTTCAATACTGGTGCTCTCTGCCAGGTCTGCTTCCAAGGCTACCTGGTGAAAACATACTTTCACAATGATGAATATGTCTAGCAAAGAAAGCCCCTTATCCGAGGAATCAATTAGTATTAATGTGGTGGGTCCTCTCCCTACTGCTACTTATGGACATCAATATATTCTTTTAGCTATCAACCATTTTACTAAATGGATTGAAGCCATCTAAGTCTCCATGGTCACCACTAAGGCTACGGCGTCCTTTCTTTTTAAGCAAGTTTTCACCAGGCATGTTAACTCGAAAGTCCTGTTATTGGATAATGGGATTAACTTCATTTCTCAGGTAGTATCCGAGTAAACTAAATTAATGGGTACCTATCAGTCATTTAAATCCCCATACAATCTCTTCTATCAATGGTGCAGTCAAAAGAGCTTATGATACCCTTGTAGCCATTCTTCAAAAGATGGCTTCCAATGACCCTAGTAGATGGAATCTCTATTTGCATAATGCAATGTTAGCCTATAGAGTTAGCTACCATCATATAATTGGAATGTCTCCTTTTAAAGCTTTATATGGTCGAGATCCTATTCTCCCCTCCAGTGTACAACCTATACTTGAGGAGGTTTCCCCGCAAACTACTGATTTAGCTATGAGGAGATTAGCTGATGAAATCATCTGAGTACAATCTTTAGCTTCGAGTTACCTTGCTGCTACCACCTTAAAAGAGGGAATAAGAACCAGCGCTAGTAGACCTACGCTACCAGAATATCAAGTCAGAGATCTTGCTTTCTTCTATCACCATAGGCCGGGAGGAAGAATTTACAAACTTGACACTTTATGGGCTGGTCCTTACCGCATTATTTATTGTCAGGGTATTGAATACTCCATTGAAGCTGTTGATACTGGTACTGTTATCAATAGAGTGCATAATAGATTACTTATAAGTATGTGACCTTAGGCAAGATCTCAAAGGGCATAGTTGGGGATTCAACTTTGATGACCAAAATTTCTCTAGATCAAGATTCAATATCTTGGTCTAATGAGATTGTAAAATCTATGTCGGAGATATCCAATTCTAGGATAGACTGACAATCAACCCTTCAGAGTTATCAACCTTCTCTGAAGGATGATGCTAAGCTATCTGATGAGATAGAAAATTATATAAGAAGGTCGGTCTCATCAAATAAGAATCCTATCAGATCTGGCTATCACAAGTATGGTCTTAATAATCAGCAATATTGGTCATCTGATAGGAAAGATCTTACCTCAGGTGCATCCCAAAATCCACACGAATAACAACTAAATATACCCCTATAAATACCCTCATTTCTAATAAATAAAATACCACGATTTTTGCCTTGTGTAGCCTAATTTTGGCCTCTTTTCATACAGGATTCTGTATTTTTAATTGGAATCAACTATAAGAATGGTTAGAAACTTCGTTGAAATTGTGTTGATCTTCGCTTAAGCCACAAAAAAATAAATTCATAGCCTTTGTAGCATCTGCTTATCGTGATTTCACACGAAATTCCAATACCTCCCCTTCTCTCAACTCACCCCATATCCGCTGGCCTAACTCACTCTTCCACTGCGCAGTCTATATACTCCCCAACACTCCTTCTGTCCAACCTCAGATAATTGCAATCGGACTCAAAGGCATCATTTCAGCTGTGTAAAACGTCCTAAATTCTTCTTCAGAAAACACCAACCCCGGATCATGACAGAGAAAATCTGGCAAGATATTCTGTTTCCTGCTTATACTCAATCTGCAAGGCATACTGAACCAAATCTAAATGCCACTGGCCTTTCAATGATTCATCAGACGTGGTGACTTATGATACTCTAAGTCTTGATGATCAGTCCATAGTACACCTGGATGCCTGGCATACAATAGATGGTGTTGCCACTCCCCCAATGCCTCCACTATCGCCAAATGTTTCTTATTGTATACTGGGCTTTAGTCACAGCAGACACCGTATTCTGGCTGAAGTAAAAGACATGATGCTCAGCCCTGTCTTGAAGCTCCTGAAATAGCACCACTACAAGTGCAAAGTTTAACGTATCAGTATCTACTAAAATGGCTTGCTGGAGTCAGGAGGGACTATAGTAAGGACTGTCATCAGATCGTTTACACCTGTTTGAATGCCAAATCCTTGACCTCCCCACCAAAAAAATAAAGGGTACGTCTCTGATTTATCTTGTCAACAGCGTGGCCCACTTGGCCAAATTCTGGGAAAACCTCTTTATAAAGTTCACCACTCAAAAAAATTCCAAACCTCTGTCAAATTCCTGAAAGCCTTTCTCACCTGCAACGCTCGTAGTTTATCAGGATATATTGATATCCCCTCCTGGGAAACCACATTACCCTATAAAGATAAATCACTATCAACCTCACTCTTGGACGGCTTTAATTTCAAGCCCGCCTGGATTGCCGCCTCCTCACACTGCTTACATCCCTTAATGTGATCTTGTACTGACCTGGAAATTACCAGAGTACCATACATATAGGCAACGCAACAACTACCCACTAAGCCCCCCAACACATAGTTAATCATACGTTGGAGGACCGCAGGAATTGTGCAAACCAAATGGCATAATCTTATACTCAAAACTTCCCAGGTGGCATTTAAACGCAGTATATTGCTGGTGCTCTGGCTGCAAGGGAATCTTATTGAAAGCATCACCCAGATGCAGTTTGTAAATCACCACACACTCCAAAATTATGGGTAGAATGTTTTTTATGAGTGGCATTAGATATGGGTCAGGCTCTGTCACCGCATTGAGCTTCCAGAAATCCACACAAGGAATCAGCTCCCCACTCATCTTTGTCACAAGGAGCACCAGTGAAGCCAGAGGCGATTTTAGTGGAACAATCAAACCCAGACCCAGCATCTTAAGGACATAGTCATCATAATCCCCCTGAGCCAAGGATTTAATATATAATTGGGCATCCCCTTGGCAACTCAGAGCCTCCTTGAAACAAAAACCAAATACAAGTCCCTTATAGGAGAAAAGGGCGCCTCACCCATGGGTTCAATACTGATGCATAATCCTGATACTCCTCTGGCAAACCCTCCAAAGGCGTGACTGAAGATATTCACCCATACGCTTCTTTGATGACCCCTAATATTGGAACTCCCACTCCCAAAAAACCCAAGCCCTCAGGTGACAACAGCACTTACCCCTCAAAAATATCAAATTGCAGATGGAACTGGTGCCAAATCTAGTCCCTGCACCACTGGATGAGGAAGATGTGCCACATCATGAAATTCCTCTTCCAAATCATCTGGGCCTTATCTCAACAGAATCGTGGCCTGCACCCACCAGACCGCAACCTCTTGGTGGCATCCAACTTTAACATAAATTCACCTCATGTATTGGCAATCCACATCTTCTTGCCCACTCCTTGTCAACATAATTATCAACAGCTTCAGTGTCCACCAGTGTCAGGTACTTCCTGCACTCCTTCCTTCCAGGACCTTCCAAAACCTCCACTGGTAAAAGCACATATGAATAAAGTGAAGTAGGCTGTTTATTCTAGTACATTAGATTCAACTTCTTCTTGCAAAATAGTAGGGGCCATTTTACTTCTTCTGGATCTAAGGAACCTGATGGGATTTTCAACCAGAGTTGCCGCCTCTGGCCCCTCACCTACTGCCCCCTGGCTATTCCTGACTCCCCTTTCATCCTCAACGTAAATAACTCCTGGGAGCTGCTAACTCTCTCTAACCTGCATATCTCATTGTATCCTGACCGCGGAAACTCACTAGGTGCTGCGCCAACTCCCAATGAGCTTGCACCAAGCTGCCTGCCGCTCCACCTGCAAAGTAGGGCCACCTCTTCCTCCAACGGCAACATAGGTCGCACCACCGCCATCACCAACATTAAATCAGCTTGCAATTTTTGATAAAAATGCGTGAAAGCTAGGACTCTGGCGCCTTAGCTGCTTTTCTCAGCGCTTAGAACATCAGAACATATTCCTATACAATCTTATTTCCTGGTTGTATTGCTTCAACACTGACCAGGCTGATTCTTGCACATCAGTACAAGCAATTGGTCAATTTAAATCCAAACACTCCTCCACTGAGCCTGGCAACCCCTCCTGCTCCTCTAAAAGTTCTGATACTATTTTTACTGTTTCACTGGCAAGGTTACCAAAACTTGGCTCAACTGAAAGAAGAACGAATCCTCACCCCATGCCACCTTTGCCAAATGCCCCTGGAACTGAACCCAATCAAACTTCTGAGGGATCAGCTCCAACCCCTCTGGACCTCTGCATTGATGTAATTCTTTCTCCGGAATTCACCAGTACTAATATTTTTCCACCTTGCCGGGACACACACTCTAGCACCAGTTATATCTTATGAATCAAAAACGCTGCTAAAAACATTACCATCAAAAGCGTCATAGTATGATGATGCCGAACAAAATTACAACTGCTCCTGGCTCCTTTGTTTTCAGTATGATGACAGGAAATTAAATGTGTTCTGGGTAATGTAACGCACTGGCTCCTTCTAATGTGCCAGAGAAGAATTAGGAAGCAGAATTAAGTCAAGGACCAAAGAGCTAAAGTGTTTCTGAGCTCATTCTTCTAGTGCGTATGCCACAGGCGCTGTATATGAACACCCCTGGAGAACAGTTGCAAGTATGCTTACCCAAAGCAAATTGCCCTGACTCCAAAACAAGGTGCATAAGGATGCAATAGCCCTCCAAAGCCTACTCTCAAAGTTCACCCTAAGTATGTGAATACCATACATGTCCACTGCTATTCCAAATATACCTTTAAGGAGAGTGTCTGTAACTCTCCCGTTCCCAGAAAGGTGATGCGAGGTGCACAGCCACGCTGACAGGGAACTATTTTTAGTAAGAATGTGAACAGGGCACCGCAGAGGATGCTAGAGCTACAGGGACTTAGGGTAAGGATTTACAGAGCGGTATATAGTAAATGATAGAATATAAATAGCAAAACTTTATTGGACCCTAACAAGGAGACCACAACCAAGTGAAGATCAGTGCAGGCGAGCTTGAATACTTTGGTCTGTAGGGGACCAGGGCGGCCCAGAGGTGTAACTTATTTGGTAAATATTAAGATAAAAAATGATGACCAACACTTTTTAAATTCTCCTTGAGGAGGTCCGCGAACAGGTTCACCCATGGAATCATATTCAAAAATGTAAACTGACAGGGGATAGATTAATAGGAAGTCAACCAATGAATAGGTTTGGTCTTGAGGAAGTATGCTTATACAATTGGGGGAATGGTCAATTGTTGGAATTGGTGCCAAGACCAGGTGCTGAATATGTGCACGCTTCCATCAGCCAGGGTACTATATCTTGGGATTGACCAAACTAAAGTTATTAACAGTAGACATGGCCAACCCAATTTAGAAATTTTAAAAATTAGACAGGTTCAAAAACTAGTTTGCTGAGCAACCAAACCGAACTCTCACCGTTACTATATAGTTAGTGCATTTTAACGCCCTTGCTGTAACACAGAGCTGAGCATCACGCACATACCCTATACTGACCTGAGTATATCTGACATGAACCCAGCGCTGGTACAAGCTTCTAAGGTCAGGAAGGCCTGCCAGCTTCACTTTTTTGGCCTCCTGACCACTAATTTTATCTTTACAGTTGGTACCCTCAATCATGTCATCAGGCCATAAAATTACCCTCTCGTTCATTTTAGGCTCCACCCCACTCCAGGACTTTCAACAGTGAAAAGTTCTTGTGGTCCGGGGCCAACTTCATAGTGGCGATGGTTTGCTGATACTTAAGTCCTGCAGCCTCAGGGAATCGCTCATGGAAAACTTTTATCAGATCCTGGGCATGGGTGCAGTTGCATGCTGGTAACCAACTGTTTTCTGCTACGTCATATCCCTTAAAGGATATATGGTACTCAATCCTTCTTCTGACTCTGCGTGAGGCTAAAATCTCCTCTACTTCCCACTCCAGCGCCCCATCCATGAGATAAGCCTCAGAGTCTCTGGTGGGGGGCCCACAAACAACGTAGACTTACATTCAGGGAAGACCAAAAAGATCCAGAATGGTGGGGGAGATCCAACTGGTATTTGGTGGCCCACCTTTTTGACCACATGGTATGGCATAATCCTATTTGATCCTAGTTTTTTGCACTGTTGCTTGATCGGGATTTTTTTAGAATCCAGCATCATGAAATCCCTCACTTATACATCGATGAATCCCCCCCTTGGGTTGGGACCATCTAGTACTAAAAAAAAAAAAAGAAATCCCTCACTTATAGCCAGGATCTACTCGCCTCTTCTCATCTGCATTCTCCTTATAATCTTACATAGCTGCATCCAAGTTCACGCTCACCCCCTGATGTATTTTCTCAATAATTTTTGCAAAGTCCACCACCATTTCCACCTTGGATCCACAACTGGTCTCCAGGTTGAAAGCGGGATTGAAGCCATAGTTGGCGAAGAAGGGGGACCACTAATTAATTAATGTTGGTAGTTTTTATAACTGAATTGGGCCACGGGGAGATGGAAAACCAATTTGAATGGTCCGCAGTGTTGTAACACCACAAGAACTACTCCAAGCACTAAGATACTCGTTCAGTCTACCCATATGACTGGGGTGATAAGCATTTGAATGGCAGGGTTGGATATGAAGAGACTTACACAGCTTTTCCCAAAAGACAGAAGTAAACTCAGGTCTTGATCGGTAATTATTTCTCAAAAGACCCTGTGATGAGCAAACACATGAAAAATGAAGAGCCTAGCCATCTCAGTCGTGATTACCATGGTTCTGCAGGGAATAAAGTAGGCGAACTTTGTAAAATGGTCCACAGCTACTATGATGGAATCATAGCCATCAGATACAGGTAATTCCACAATAAAATCCACTTATAAAGAAGTCTAAGGCCCATCAGCCTTTTGAACTGGTACCAACAACCCTGCTAGTGGCTAGAAATGCGGTTTCATTTGGTTGCAGACCAGGCACTCTTTACAATGCCTGGCCACCTGTGCGGCTAACCCCTTCCAATCATAAGTGTGGCAGATTAGCTCCAGAGTGTTCCCCTTCCAAAAATGATCAACGTTGATTCCGTCATGAAGGTCCTAGATGATTTCCAGGCAAAGTGGTCCGGTGGGAATCCATAGGCGTCCCTGAAACCACGCCATTTCATCCTTCACGTGTTAACCCCTAGTAATGTCCTTCTGATTTAACGCGCTCTTGGCAAGGACCATATTATATCTGGCTGACAGGCTGTGAAAGGACTACATTTCTTTACATCACATATTTCTCCTCATTTACCAGAGGAGAAAGTGCTGGCCCGTGGGCTAAAGAAGAGGGAAGTTGTGACACAATTGAACCCGGCAGATTCATCAAATTAGTATTGTTCCATCTACCTCCTTGGTATTGGGAGCTAGTTCAGGGTTGCAACTCAAAGAATTTACCAAACATTCTCCTTTCATTTAGTAAACTCATAGGAAAACAAAAATGGGCTAGAGTCTTATGCAAATGTGTTTGCTGTGGGTAAAGACATGAGGTGCGCGGTAGTACAATAAGGCACAGTGATCTGTATGTATGTGGAAGGGTTGGGATGAGTTATTCAAGTGATGACGCCAATAAATAGCGTCTCAACCACTGCTAGTAACTCTTTATAGTATACGGCATAGTTTAACTCTGGTAGATACATCTCCCTTAGAAAAATATCACACTGAATGCTCTATTCCTTCTTCCCCTACTTGTAATAAGGCAGCCGCTATGGCGAAGTTGGAGGCATCTGAAGCAACAATGAACTTTTTATTGGGGTCGACATGGCAAAGAATGGACATGGACAGCAAAGTACACTTTACTGTTTGGAAGGCATCCCGAAGAATTATTGACCACTGAAGTACTTTTTCCCCACTTTCCTTATACAAAGGCACTGCAACTTCAGAAAGATTTAGCGTACTTTTTAATGAACGTAAAAATCCCCAAAAAGATCCTCAATTCCTTAGACAAAGTTGGAGTGGGACACTCACAAAACGCCTTCTCCTTGTATGGAGTTATCTGGCCTTGGTCAGTCATGACGCTGCCCAAGAAGGTGGCTTAGGACTTGAAGAATACACACTTACTGATTTACAGCGTAAGGTTGGCTGTCTTTGACCTCTCCACACTTGCCAAAGTTGTACTGCATGGGACTTATAATCAGGGGAAAACACCAGAATATCATTCATGTAGGCTACCGCACATACCTCAGCTGGTCCCCCAAAGCCACAATAATACGGCGTTAAAAGATAACAGCGGCATTTTTAATCCCAAAGGGCATAGACCAAAATTGAAAAATTTTCTTTTCTGGTTTGGAATGCGGTTAGCCACTCCTGTCCCTTCTTGATCAGAATTTGATTAAATGCCTATAAACAATCCTCTTTGGAGAAGACTCTCGCCTTCATCACATAGCGTGCAATCTGTGAGTCCAATGGGATGGGATGCAAGTCTGGTATGGTGTCTTTGTTGAGTTTCCCATAATCTACGCATGTGTGTAAAGTACCATTGGCCTTCTCCACTAAGAGAAGCGAGGAGCATACTGGGGAGGTACGCTGAAATTTTGCGCCTTTAGATAGCTGCTCCTTGACCCACATATCTAAGGCTGCTTCCTCCAGTATAGTCAAAGGGTAAATGGGAGAAAAAAATGCACCAGATAAAAGGTGAGCTTGTTTCACAATTATACTATAATTGAGCTTGTAATACATTGGCTGAAGCTGCATCAAACGAAGATTCCAAACTCTCTAAACAGTAAGGTAAGTTAGCCTCCAAAAGAGGGCTTCAGCAATGGAGCAAGACGAGAGTGTGGTATTGGGCCAGTAGGGCGGATTGCTTTAATAATTATCATCAGACAAGGTGACAGCTGATAATTGATCATTCTTTAAAGTAAGGAGAAAAGGTTGTCTTTCAAGTTGGTTCTGCCATCAAACTTTCGCCAACATTCTACTCCAAAATAATGGGGTATGAGAGGTTTTTGATAGCTTGGAAGCGGTCAGCCAAATGGTATCTGCCAACTTGATAATCCAATTGTTATAATTTTAGGTGATATATTTTCTATACACTGGATGGGTTTAGCACAGGGTTGAGCCCACAAAGCAATCAGACGATGAATGGAGATTTCCAGTCCTTTGAACACACTTAAAGGTATAATAACATACGTAGAAATTGCCCCAATGACACTTCTTTAATTTATTTTAATATTCATAGCGTCTACTCGCTGTTCCACTATCTCTTCCTACTAACAATCCCCCTGTTTCAATCTTCTCATCTCACTTATATATCAGTGACTTCAGTTGATATCAACCCTTTTACTTAGAGTTTTTGTTTCATCCCAACTCTCATTGGTTCTGGAAGAGTCTACTATTCTTTAATTTTTCAATGACTTAGTTTAGGGTGATCTACTTTTAATCATCATACATCAACATTACATTATTGCCTAATCTGGAGGCAATCCACTAAATATTTGTCTGAAGCTCAGTATTGCCCTATCACCTTATATCAAGGCAATCCATTCCACCATCACTACTTAGGGCTTATCATCCATTCATATCATAATCTTGATATTCCCCCCTTGACTGGACGATAAGTCTTCTATTAATTATACATTAAAGGAACTTTACGTGCCCTTGGTTAATAATCAACCACCTTTGGGGGTCCTTGATAGTATTGGCGTTGACTCCCATTTTCTAAATAATTCTAAACGGACCAATTCATATGCTGGCAAATTTGTGCTTCTGACCAAACCCGTGCTGGTCATGGAACAGAGCCAGCTCCATCTTTTAACTGAGCTAGTACACTATGCCACTCCCAATAGTCAGTCTGATTCATTTTATTATTAACCAGACTGAAGGAGTATGCCTCAGTTTGCAACTTGATTAATGTGTCCGCTAAATTAGTAAAATAGCATTAGGGATCATTACGCCAGTTTTTCTAAGCAATCATAAAGCAGTGCTGAAAGAGCAGGGTGTCGTCCATATAGTAAATTAAAATGACTATTCTCTTTGGCAGAATGGTAGCTAATGTTGTATGAAAAACAACGGTGGAAAGGAGAGAACTCCAATTAAAAGGCCGATCTGTTACCAATTTTTGGAGTATGTTCGCTAAAGTTCATTAACACTCTCAACCATCTTTTTGGACTTAAGGTGGTATGGGGTCGTCAGAACCCTGTGGATGCCATCAGCTCGTTCAACTATGGAAGGACGTGCGAGGTGAAGTTAGCACCATTTTTGGTAATAATGAACTGAGGGCAGCATGTCGCTGGATAATACATTCCATTACAAACTTAGCCACTGTGGCTGCCTTAAAGCCCATATCAACCGTGCTTCAATCCACCTGGTCAAGCGGTCAATCACCACCAGAATGTATTTTAACTGGTTAGCTCCCATTGGAAGAGGTCCAACAACATCCAGGAAACCGTATACCAAACAAAATGTGGTTTTACAAGCTGATATGAAGTCTTCTTACAAAACGACTTTATTTACTTGGAATTTGTAGCAGCGAAATTGTTTTCAATCATGTTAAAGTTCATGATTTCCCAATACTACTGAGGGCGCAACAATTCCAATATCTTTCACACACAACCATATCCAACTTCCTTATGTGCGCTCGTGATAATGCTAGGCCATGCTGATGGTCGTGGGAAGTTCACTGTAGATTCTCCAATCTGTTTGTACAACTCCCATTTACACTAGTTAGATATTATCTCGCATTTCATTTAATGCCTTTATTACTTGGGGTGTCTCATTGTTGTATTTTCGCTGTGCAT
Source organism: Massospora cicadina (assembly GCA_022478985.1). NCBI lineage: Eukaryota > Fungi > Entomophthoromycota > Entomophthoromycetes > Entomophthorales > Entomophthoraceae > Massospora > Massospora cicadina. The sequence goes on along the minus strand of JAKSZP010014614.1, from coordinate 12,885 downwards.
CTTATCATACATTATGTCACTCAGATCCGCCGTAACTGCAATATTTGGTAGTCTTGACAAGCAGTCGGCATTCTGTTGTTTTTCTCCAGGTTGGTGAAGGATCTTAAAGTTATAAGCCTGCAGTCTGAGGGCCTATCAGGCTAGGCGCCCTTCATATCCCTGAGGTTCTGCAATCAACGTAACAATGCATGATCCATTTATGACCTCAAACTTTAATCCATTCAAAAATACACTAAATTGCATATAATGTAGATCACTACTAATCACTCCTACTTGGTCATAATATTTTTACGCTCAAGTGCAGTTCAAGCTCTGACTGCAGTATGCGACGGGGTGCTCCTCCCCCTCACTGTCTTTTTGGGAAAGTACCGCCCCAACGGCGGAAAGGGATGCATCCATCTGGACAATAAACTCTCTATCAAAATTTGGTAGTGCAGTACCGGTGCATTGATTAGCGCCATTCAAAGTGTATTAAAGGAGCATTGTTGACTTTCCACCCCCAACAAACATGACATTCTTCATTAATAACTCAAACAGAGGACCACCAAAAAGCTGAAGCTGATTATAATGCTTCAGTAGTAGCCAACCATCCCCAAAAATACTTGGATGTCACACTTACTGTTTGGCATAGTCATCTTTCATAAAGCTTTCACCTTGGATTGGGGTTTCAGCTCTGTTGCTTCTACCACAAAATTGAGATACTTCAGCTGTCCATGAAGATGTGGCATTTCTGGGGCTTGATCTAAATGTTGGCTTCAGCCAGAAGGCGGAATACCTCGTCCAAATGGTTAAGGTGCTCAAAAAACGTGTGAAAGAATACATTGATGTTGTCATGGTACCTAGGAACGCGTGACAGCTTAAGATCGCCACAGAAAGTGTCCATTTCCCATTGGAATGTATCCAGGGCATTACACATTCTTGGGGTATACAGGTTGGTTGAAAAAGCCCTTTGGTTGTTATTATGGCTCATTTCTCCTGTTCTGCCACAGGTAACTCAATTTGCCAGTAGCTCAATATCAAACCACCGTGAGAAGTAATGATCTACCCCTAACCAATCCAAAGTGTCATTAATCCATAGTAAGGGATATGAATCCTTCTTGTTGGTGCTATTGAGCTTCAGGTAGTCTATTACTACCCAGGTGGTGCCATCCGTTGGGATCATGGGTTGAAACCACAGATCTTTTTTATTGTTTGAAAACAGGATGACCCAAAATTTGGGGTGTTGGTTTCTTACCAGGGTTGCTTCTCTTAGTTGAGAAGTCTTGTTTATTCAGATATTGAGTCTGGCATGGTAATTCCAAATATATATAGTTTTCACTTAAAATTGCGAAAAGGGGAGAAAAAGCATAAAGCTTATTATTTAATACCCACTTTTTAAGGGAAATCGAGGAATTTGATCTGGGCCATCTAAGCCAACCAAAACTAGATCTAATGGATAAACAAATTGGGGATTTGGTACAAACTCCAATTAACTCTATCATTCTGTAGATCTCACCTCATAGCTCATGTTTAAAACCTGATGTTGGGTGAATCTAAGGGAGAAGGATTATGGTGTATTGGTCTGGGTTGATTGCTAATTTTGATCATAGTCATCTTTTGTTGGGGATGATGCCAGTCAAAAGTTTGGGCTTGTGGGTCGAATCAGGATTTATTGATGACCTCAATAGCTGTTGACTTTTGTCAGGGATTATCCACGACAGAACTTTGGACCTTGTGGTCAGTTCAGGATTAATTCCCATTATCTGACATATCCAAATCCACCGTTTGGGTGGGAAACTGACAATACCCCCCTCTAGATCTTGGCTCAGGGGGGAAAAGGATGGAGAAATTGATTATGTATGTGGTTGATGACTATGCCCTGAATAAGCTTTACAATTGAGTGTTCACAGCTCCATCTATATATGACTCAATAGGGCCCTAAACAGTTGGTGCCCAGTTTGTGATCATGACCTCCAGGCTGGTGATGGTAGAATAGGACGATGTCACATGGTTGAAAGGTGTTGGGCATCATGTTTGTTATTAAAAGAGACATTTTCTGCTGGTTATAGCGGACAGGTTTTTGGCAGCCAGGGCCTGACGTTTTATGATTTTCATTTGCAATACTACAAGTAGAGACTTCAGGTGCTTCAGGAGAAGCTTAATCACGCATCACCTGGACCTTGAGAGGCAGATGGGGATTTATGTCACACAACACTTGGAATGGTGACATCTTAGTTATTTGATGGTAACTAATCTGATAGGACAATATTACTAGGCAATTATTGGGGCCAATGAAGGGGATCAGTCATAGCAATTTTCCAAAAAGTTGCAGTTAGAGTTCCATTTAACCGCTTTACCATTACATTGGTTGCAGGATGGTAGGAGGTGGAGAATACCTGAGTTGTTCCCATCAGGTCAGCTAAATTTTTACTAGCATCAATCGGAAATTTTGTCCATTATTGGAAAGGTTGACATTAGGTAACCCATCTGGGTGATAATCCTATTATATAAAAAAATGGCGGTGGTTTTTTCCAAAGTGGTGGAGAGCAATATGGCTTCGATTTACTTAGTTAGATGGTCCATAGCTATTAGGAGAAACTGATGTCCATTGGAGGCTCTAGGAAGAAGTCCCACAACATCAATGCTAATATTATGGAATGATTCACAGGGTGGGAACCCTGGACGTTGAAACTGGGGATTTGTCAGGCTTGGCTTTTAAATACCATTCAGAACTCCGATACATCCTGGATAGAAACAAGCATTTCTTCCCAATAACATTAATGTTTTATGCCACTGTTAGGTTTTTAAACTCCACATGGCTGACTTGCTGATGTTCCTCTAATATGACGTCAGTTTGAGTCAATGGTTTTAATAAGGCACCCATTGTTTAGACACAAGTTTGCACAGTTGGCCGCTCTTGGAGATTTGCCAATCTTTTCACTAATTCTTTTTGTAGGGTCAGGGATAGTCCTTCCATAATTGTGGTTGGGTTAGGAGGTCATATAGTTGATCCTCTTTTGGTGTCAGTTATAGATAAAATTGTAAGCTGAGATAATCAATTCACGTTTTGATGGATTGCCTTGGTCTGTGGTTAATAGAAAGGTCGTAATATTGAAGTTTTAATGCCCATCGGGATAACCTCCCATTAGGGTCCTTCATTTGCTGTAGCCATCACAGGTAAGCATGGTTGGTAATTATAATGAAATGTTTCCTATATAGATAAGGTCATAAATACTTAATAGCCAATAATATGCCAGGTATTTGCATTCTGAAATGCTATAATTAAGTTCTGCCTTAGATAAGGTCTTACTATAGTAGGCAATAGTATGGTCCACTAAGTTCTCATCATGAAGAGATAGTATGGCTCTAATGGCAATATCACTAGCATCAGTAAAGAGGAGGAAGGGCTTATCAAATTTTGGTTAAAATAAGTACTAGAGTGTGGGAGAGAGAGATGCATAGTTGGTCAAAGGCATGCTGTTGCTCTTCTCTCCACCGAAATTGGTATTCCTTTCTTTAGTAGATACACCAGAGGCTCATAAGTGTCTGAAAAATGGGGGATAAATTGGCAATAATAGCCCACCATTCCTAGGAAAACCTGTACATATTGTAGGGATTTAGGGGGAGTCATCTTAGCATTAGCCAAGACCTTATTATCCATCAAAGATATTCTGGCTTTATTGACCTTATGACCCAAAAAATTTATCTCACTTTGGGAGAAAGAGCATTTTGATGGCTTTAGTTTTAATGTAGATTTCCATAACAGCTGAAAGACTTGCCTGAGGTAATCTAGATGTTTAGTAAGGGTTCTTGAAAAAAAGGTAATACCATCAAAATAAAAAATTACGCAGGAGAGTTTTAAATGTCTAGTAGTCCGTCCATAACGTGTTGGGAGGTAGCAGGGGTGTTACATAGCCCCTGAAGTATTCAATTGGTCTAGAATAGTCCTTCATTTTTGATGAAAAGCGCATTTTTCCCAAACTTCAGGTAATAAATATACTTTCCAATATCCACTGGCAAGATCCATAGCTGAGAGATAGTGGGACCCTGACATTAAGCGTAAAGAGTTGTCTATACGCAGCAGAGGGTAACGATCTTTGTGAGTGATAGAGTTGAGGTTGCAATAGTCCATAACAACCTGGTGACCACCGCCTTTTTCCTAATTAATAAGAGTGGGGAAGCCAATGAACTTTTGGAAGGCACAAGTAACTCGGCCTCCAACAGTTGTTGTAACTCTAGGGTCACTTATGCTTCCTCCACTTTGGATTTTCGATATGATTGGATTTAAAATGGAGGGTGATCTTCAGTTTTTATTTGATGAATTACCCTAGACATTTTCCCATACTCACTTGATCCTACGGAAAAAATATCGCCATACCACTCGAGGTTTTATCTACATCTTGGCGTTCCTTTGGGGTAAGATTATACCCAGTTCTGCTATCAACCAAAGCTATGATGGATGCAGGAATGAATTAAATTCTGCAACGAGCCAAAACAATTTGAATTGGCAATATTTTCAATAGGGCATAATTTTAAATAAGCAATATGGGCATACTGAGGGAATTGGATGGTTTCAGTTGTTAAGTTTCATAATAGTATAGATATAGATTTCCCATAAGCAGGATCCAAAATCCCAGGGCATGTCAACTCTTCTTTAATTGAAGAAATTGGTTGGCCACTTAGCTCCAAAACTTGGTTAAGAGGGATGTGAATCATGATTCCCATATCCACAATAACTTTTGAGTCAGAGGGTATTGTGATAGGATGGGGGCATAGAGAGGGATACCCTATTTGGCATCCACAGCCTCCAGGGGGTAACTTAGGTTTTCCCCTATAAAAACTTGGAACTCAATTTTGCAAATAGAGGATGGGTACTCGAGGAAGCTGCTCATTTTTAGGGGTCACTTTATTTTTGATGGGAGTCAAATATTAACGGATTCCAATACCCTAGTAGGGATAGGTATTTTTCCTTGTGGTAGATGATGCAGCTAAACTCCTGCATCATTTGGACCCCAATAAGCAACTCAAATGTATCATTTTTTAAATGTGATGGTGGGGGCAGTAATGGAGGGTTCTCCAAAGTGAAGGGGTAAGGCAAAATACGCTCCATTTGCCTTAGTAGACTGGCTATATTCTGTTCCACAAAAAGCCTTGTGGATCAAGTCCAGAGCCATTTTTGTCTTTTGGATATATCAAGAGAATTATGGTTAACCGGTGAGCTGGTATCAATTATTTCCAGGATCTCAAACTATTGTATGACCACCTCAACTTGAACCACAGAAGATCAAAACTGGGAATTAACAGCTAATAGATTATTGATAGGTATTTGTAGCAAAGCAAATGGAGGATTCTGCTATGGTCAAGCTCAGGGATGTTCAATGATTAAAAAGTTTTGTCTGCCAGCGCTTGACTTTCCATAGAAGAGTTAATTTTTAAAATTTGTTTGGATAACTGCCCAACATAGAAGTAAGTAAGATGTTAGTGTTTATTTCCTTGAATAGACAGAGGGACTTCAACTTCTTCATGCGCTTTTAATACAAAAAACCTGAAGTGCTGTGAATTGAGCTATACCTATAACAAGGGTCTTGAGGCACTTGTTTTCCGCCATCATAGGGAGCCTCTTGCACTATACTTACTGATCTTTTGATGACTTACGTTGAAGGATGTGCCAGTCAGCTACAGTGTGATTATTTCTACCAAAATGAGAGCAGTATAATTCAGGTGTTGATGATGAGGATATTGCCTAATACTTGGGACTTGGGCTTATTAATGTTAAAACGAGGTGGCCCAATGGGTTTATGTAGTTCAGCCGGAATTTACAATAAGCCTCTTTAATAAAGGAGGAGGGACGTTAAATTAGACTTCTCCGCTTTAAGAGAAAGTATGATATTAGGCATGGTTCTAAACTCTGATAACGCAGCAGTAATGACATTGTCTAAAGTAAGACGATTCCCTACAACCAAAGTTTGTGCTTTAAAGTAATAATGGTGGGCGAATTCGCTGATAGTTTCCCCCTGATTAAGGCTGATACTCATAAAGGTCTGTTTTTGGTTGGTTAAAGCTAAGTCACTCCAGAATTCCCAAAGCAAGGCAGTCTTGGCATCAGTCCAAGTAAGGCAATGCATCAGATGGGTACCATAATGTCTCTGCTATGCAACTAAGACAGTTTGATGCTTGAGTCGTTGGATGCCAGTAGCTTCTTCCATAGCATTTTCATAACAAAATAAGAAAGAGAAGATGCTCCCTTCACCGGGGACATATTTTTTTGAATGATGGTTTGAACATGCCGCAGGGGGTTTAATGGTTGAACAACGTTTATTAACATAGGAGGACATTTTCACTTAAAGTGGAACAGTTATTGCTGGACTTTTCATAAAAATGAAGGGCCTCCACTTTATGTTGTAGGATGTTGATATCCTCAAATATTGAGTCTACCCAATTGAGGGTGGCACAAAGGGCCGATTTGGTGGCAACAGTAGGAGATAACTTCTGAATTTTGCTTTTGAGCTCAGTAGTTGCATCTCAAAGTTTGAGTTGGTGTTACATAAGGGTGAAAATTCGCTGCTCCATCCTGCAAATCATAGCGGGGGAATTATCCAAGGGTTTAAGGCGTTCCTGATCTAAAATGAGTTTAGATGTTGGATTATTATTGTTTACAGTTGGGTTTTTAATATATATCACCATGAACTCAGGGTGTACCTGTCAAAGAGCACCAGTTTTTTCATGATCACAGGTTTGAACCATGGATCCTTTTTATTGACTGAAGGCTGGATGACCCAAAATTCAATAATGTTGGTTTCTTACCAGGGTAGCTTCTCTTGGTCAAGAAGTCTTGTTTTAATCCAGATATTAAGTCTGGTATGGTAATTCAAAATAAAACAATTTCCCATTATATTATAAAAAGGGGAGAAAAGCATAAAGTATAATATATAATACCCACTTTTTAATGGAAATCATGGAATATGATCAGGGACCATCTAAACCATCCAAGCCTTGATCTAATGGATAAACAAATTGGGGATTTGGTACAAGCCCCAATCAACTCAGTCAATCTGATAGAGCATACCTAAGAGCTCAGGTTTGAGCCCTGATGCTGGGTGACTCCAAGGAGACAGGATTCTGGCATATTGGTCAGTTTGATTGGTAATTCCAATAATAGACAACTTTTGTCATGGATGATGCCTGGCAGAAGTTTTGTCTTGTGGGTCAAATCAGGATTGATTTCTAACCTTGATAACTGTCAACTTTTTTTGGGGGATTATCTCCGACAGAATTGTGAGCCTTGCGGTCAGTTTGGGATTGAGTCCCATTATCTGACATATCCAAATCACCCATTTTGGTGGGAATCTTAACACCATCTACTTTTTACAATAAGAACAGGCGAAGCCAAAGGATTTTTTGATGATTTGAGCATTTCTTGCTCCAGAAGCTTTTCAATCTCCTCTGTTACTACTTCCTTGGCTGCCTTAGACCAGCAGATTGGCCGAGACCTGATGGGAGGATGATCCCAAGTGTCCAATTGATGGACCATCCCCCGAGTGCACCCTAAATTGAGATCATCAACGGCAAAGATCTTCTTATACTTCTGAAGTAAAGCTATCACTTGGTCTTTTTGTTCTTCTGATAACCTCAGTAAATGCTCATGCAGTAACACTGCCATTACACCAAACTGCAACTCCATAGGTAGCCCAAAGTCGTCCAGCGACCCAAACTTGTGAATCTGAAGAACCTTCTCAAAAGGGGTCATGTGTAATTATGCACTATTTGATGTCGGTGATCTTCAGTGGTTCTCATTGTAGGTTCTCTAGTAAAACCTTGATCTCTCCATGCCCCAGTAGTATAATATCTTGAGCCACATGAGAAACCAGTCATATTTGTTGGTAAGTCCCAATGACCTTTCCATAGAGCACAGCTGGTAATTCCACCTCTAACTCAGTGTTAACCATGATAAGGTGACCAGAGGGGATGGATATGGACCCAGCAGCTCTGAGAGGCAGCCCTTGATACATATATATCTGTTGGGGAAAACCCAGGTTTTCCTCTTTAATCAATGGTAGTGCACTGAAATTACACCGTCACTATAAGTGAGGTTGACATGTCCGATATGCACCAGATCCATTAGTACTATGCTGGAGGTGAAGTATATTGTGATCGCTGCCCCAAAATTAAAAAGTACTCCTCCATCATATCAATGACAGCGCTAATGTGGCGCACAAATGCAGTTCTAATTAGCAGGTTGTAATGACTGTTTGGTAGCACAATCTCCAAAGCTATGATAACAATTTGACCCAAACCACAAAGATTGCGCTCTGTACGCACCCTCTGAGACCATGCTATCAGCTCCAACGGTCCCATACGCCATTTGATGATCACCATCTGGTTTTTAATGCCAACTTTGCCAATGATTTGCTGTAAACTAATTCGACCAGGGCGCCCATGTCTATTATAGCACAGAATCAGGTTATTGATACAACAATGTCACAGTATGTACATTCATAATAAGAAGAATTTTGACTTTTTAATACGTGGACATTTATGAGATCTTATTTACAAGGAAGCTCTAATCCCCTCACCATCTTTGGATTATTCTTTAGTGATAGCTTCTACTGGGAGGGAGACGTTGATATCTTTCAGAAAAGGTGCATCTGAGGCTAGTCCAGCTCATATGAAGAAGATTAGACAAAAGTTTGACAGGCGTACCACTTCAGTTGCTCCTGAGGTCTTACTTTTACCGAGTTTTGGTTTGCGCTCGTGTCAATACATTCACCCCTCCAACTGGCTGCTGATGTAGGAATGCATTATACTGAGGGGCTTCCGCTGAATAATTGTTGATAGGTTCAGGTGGGACGTTTGGGGTTAGGATAGCGGAGGTAGAGAGTTCCAACTCTACTCTGCTCTGATTATTCCCTTGTAGTACTGGTCCTGCCATACATAATGGACCTGACAATTGGGCTAAACCCATACCAGGTGCGCAAGGTGAATGCATTCAAAACAATTTACCTTTTAGGGCCTGCAGCTTTGATTATTGTAAGATAGCCACGCTGAAAGTTGGACTATGGGTGATTGGCGTGAACAGGCCCAGCCCAATAGTTGAACTGCTGATGGTAAATTGGCCAAGAGTGAGGCAATTAGTTATAATTAAGCTGGGGTTACTAGATGGACTCTAAACGGGGTGGGATAAATCCCCCAAATAAGAATGTCCAGCAACGGATGATGTAGGTTTCCAATCTGTATTTGTAAGTAAAGGTAGCGGATAGATTGCGCAAAAGTTGGACAATTTTGAGCAGAGATACGTCATCCTTTGAAAATGAAGCCATGAAATTATAAATCTCGCGGTATGGCTTCACTGTAGAGGTCATTGCAATGCACACATTGGCTTCTGCTAAGTATCCTGCCCCAATTAGCATGTGAGCCTCCATCATGAAGTGGTCTGCAAACTCAGCAAGTGTCTCATTATGATGAAACCATATAGTCAAAAGCTCATCCTTCCGCTGTGACATCTTTGCAGTGCCTCCAAACAAGCGTATCACAATTTCCTTCACCCCCTGATATTAGATGGAGTTTTTTGAAAGGTACCAAATAACTTGGTAGGCACTTCTAACATCTTTGGGGTATCAGTAATTTAGCCTAAAGCCAATCTGAGGCAACTTTTACTGCAGTGCAGATTATTTGAAGAATCAGTGGATGTTTAGATTCAGCTGAATGGAGGTAGCTTGTCATGCAGACTTTCTCTTCCAGTTCATAACTGCAAGCCTTGGGAGTGCACTGAGTATTGGATAGAGACTCATAGCTGTAATCTTGGCGAGGAACTGGAATGAAAGATCAGCGGCACATGGCTGATCAGCTGCTCTAGGGGTAGCGTAGGTTTCCCCAGTGGGCAGGACTGCCATCACCTAGGGGGTTCGTTGGGTCAGAACATATTCATTCCCAGAGCTGTCATCATGAGTTGAGCAGCTCATGCTGCCTGCGTGCTCGGCAAAAAGCTCTTCAGCTAGATATCTAGTCTCATATACATTGTAAATTGATCCTTCTTAGTGACCCCTTGTTCTTCCGCTTCCCAATGAGGACAAAGCGGGTATAAGGTAGTGTTATTTCCTTCTCCATGCAGTGTAGACGCTCAGTAGAATCATCCAGGTGATTGGTGAGATGCCTGTTTTGTTACAAAGTATTTGAAGCTTACTAACCACACTTTTAATTTGCTTCATTGAGTCATCACGCTTTTGAAGGAGCTCCTCTTGTTTTAAGAGCGTGGCGTCCACAACAAGTTTGAGTTCTGCGATTTTGGCAAGCGCAGATGTTTGGGAAGATTCTCTTTATGTGCAGGCCAGATATGCCATGGCCGTGGATTGGAGAATTTCTTGATTTTCTGTAATTGTTCAGTGGCCCCCTATAGTGAGAACCACTTTTATAATTTTGGGCGATATCTTGCTATATGCTGGAAGGGTTTTGCACAGGGTCAAGCCCAGTGAGCAATTGGTTGGATCATGTGGAGATTGATGGTCCTTGGATCACTTAAAAATATAATAAATTATGAAGCAATTGCCACAATGACACTTCTATATTTTAACTTAATATTCACAGCGGCTACTCGCTATTCCAATTTTGTCTTCACTACTAACAATCACCCTGTTAAAATCATCTCACCTCACTTATATATCAGCTACTTTGATCAATACCCACCCTTTTGCTTAGACTATTCGTTTCCACATATTCTCATTGGTTCTTGAAGATTCTACTGTTCTTTAAATTTTTACCATCTCCTTAGTTAAGGGAGATCTAATAATCAATTGTCATACGTCAACATCATTTTATCACCTTTTTATAAAGGCGATCCACTAAATCATCGTCTGAAGCTTAGTATTGCCCTATTGCAAATATCAAAATAATTATTCTGCAATAACTACTTAGGGATTATCATCCATTTATATCAGAATCTTAACGTCACTAACCTTAGAACTTTCAGCGTGGGATTACCTTGAGAACCCCTCCCCTAACCATACCACCTGTCAAGTAACTCAACTTAAGATAGTCAGCTAGGTCTTGGTCTATAAAATTATCAGATGCTCCGGTATCCACCAAAATCATTGTGCTGATTTTCTTTAAAGGGGTTAAAAGGGTAGCAGCCAACAAAAAAATATCAAGACTGGTCTTTATTTTAAGCAAGCAATGCCAATACTTCACCAGAAAATTCTTCATCAGGAAAAAACATGCCCCCAGCATAAGTGTACGTATCATTGAATGGAGAAGGAAAATCGAATCAACCGAATATCAAACTGCTCAGCTGTAATGATATACTGATTTTCAGCATTGGCATAAACAATTTTATAATGTAAAATTTATTCTTTTTCCACCACCTGTGTTCTATGGATCATGGTAGGAGTCAAGCGCGGAATCTAAGTTAATCTGGTATACTGAAATTGTTACCAAGCTAGAGCCACAAGAGATTATATATGGCTCATTTACGCATAAGGAATTGGCGTTATAAAACGCGTTTTTTTCATGAATGACTCCATACCCATTTTGGAGGCAGATTGTACATCGTTATCCAAGGCATCACCACCAGGCCCTTTGTCAATGATTCCACCTGTACCATCCAAAATGCTGTTATGAGAAAATTGCTTTAATTATATTGTTATTATTAATTTTTTGGTGGTAGTTGGGGAATTACAACTTCTGGATTTCAAATCATCCATACCCACCAGGTGCAAGCAAGAAGGGAGGAAATTACTAGATTGAGGAAATTAAAATAACACTGAGACTCACCAAACATCAGCCAAATGAGAAAAAGGTGGTGAGTCCCATTGAGGATGTGACAAAACAGCAGACGAACATAACTCACACTCAGCAAAAGCCCCACATGGCTGATACTGTGCAGGTAAAATAAATTGTTTGGTTGACTAGTGTAAGGAATGTGTCTGTAAATCTCCCATTCCCAGCGAGGTGGTGCATGGTGGACAGCACACCGCCAAAGAATAGTCGTTAGTAAGAAAGTGAACTGGGAACATGGAGGATGCAAGAGCAACAGGGACCCTTGGCAAGTGTTTACAGTGCAGTATATAGTAAAATATAATATAAATAACCAAACTTGATTGGAACTTAATGAGAACTCCGCAATGAAGTGAAGATCAGTGCATTAGAGCTTGGGTGTTTTGGTCTGGAAGGAACAAAAGCTTCCCAGCAGTGCTCCAGATATGGATCAATTTTAGAGAAAATATGATGAGCAACACTTCTTAAAGCCTCCTTGAGGAGGTCCGCGCACAAGTTTTCCCATGGAACCATATTTAAAAATCGTAAACTAATGGGGTAATTAAAAGGAAGTCAATTAACAAGGAAAGTTGGCCATGAAGAAACATACTTAAAGACTTGGGGGATTGTCAATTGGTGAATTGGTGCTAATCCTAGATGCACCAATAGGCACACGCTTCCATTGGACAGGGTACTATATTTTGAGATTGACCAAATTTGAGTTATTGGTTTAGAAATGGCCGACCCAATTTAGAAATTTAAAAACCAAACAGGTTTTTGAACCTCATTCATGAGCAACTCAACAAAACTGTCATTGTTATTAAGATAGCTAGTGTGATTTAACGCCATCGCTGTGACATAGGGCTGAGCGTCAAACATCCCCTAGACTGACCTGGGCATATCTGGCCTGAACTTAGCGCTAGTTCAGGGCATGTTTAATGTCAGGAAGGCCTTCCAACAACACATTTTTGGCCTCCTGACCATTAGCTTTATTTTTACATTTTTTACCCTCAATCATATCAGGACATGACAATACCAAAGTGAACCCCAAAAGACAATAATAAAATAAACAAGGCTTTTAAGCTAATGGCCTTAATATAAATATTTAGGCATGTCGATAGGAAAAGGAACTGTCATTAAATTGACCATGAGCTCCGCTAG